>RCHF01000679.1:0-10690 GCA_003987895.1 Neonothopanus nambi
CCCATTGCACAGAGCACTCCACATCTTTATATCAGTGCACTGGCCTTGGTCCCTGAGGAAGCATGGGGATTACATGATAGCAGGAAGCACTTAAGGTCAAAGTCATTAAAAATCAGGCAAGTTGGTCAGAATAGAAATTGGAGGCACCAGATTCAAGAAATAAAGACATCCTCTATGATGGAGTCTGTTGCCTATGCTCCAGATGGAAAGCACATTGTATCTGGGTCAGATGACAAGACAGTGAGGATCTGGAGCACAGAGACAGGACAAGCAGTGGGGAAGCCACTGGAAGGGCATCAGGGCAGGGTCACTTCAGTGGCCTACTCTCCAGATGGAAAGCACATTGTGTCTGGGTCATATGACAAGACAGTGAGGATCTGGGGCACAGAGACAGGACAAGCAGTGGGGAAGCCACTGGAAGGGCATCAGGGCTGGGTCACTTCAGTGGCCTACTCTCCAGATGGAAAGCACATTRTGTCTGGGTCACATGACAATACAGTGAGGATCTGGAGCACAGAGACAGGACAAGCAGTGGGGAAGCCACTGCAAGGCATCAGGACTGGGTCASWTCAGTGGCCTACTCTCCAGATGGAAAGCACATTGTGTCTGGGTCAKYTGACAASACAGTGAGGATCTGGAGCACAGAGACAGGACAAGCAGTGGGGAACCCACTGGAAGGGCATCAGGACATGGTCAGTTCAGTGGCYTACTCTCCAGATGGAAAGCACATTGTGTCTGGGTCAGGTGACAAGACAGTGAGGATCTGGAGCACAGAGACAGGACAAGCAGTGGGGAACCCACTGGAAGGGGATCAGGACAGGGTCACTTCAGTGGCCTACTCTCCAGATGGAAAGCACATTGTGTCTGGGTCACATGACAACACAGTGAGGATCTGGAGCATAGAGACAGGACAGGCAGTGGAGAAGCCACTGGAAGGGCATCAGCACCCAGTCAGTTCAGTGGCCTATTCTCCAGGAGATAAGCACATTGTGTCTGGGTCAGCTGACCACACAGTGAGGATCTGGAGTGCAGAGCCAGGATACAGAGCTGAAGGCCCCTTGATACACCTTCCTGAAAGAGCTGTCTCCAAGCCCTCTATGTCTCACCTATCTGGCAAGCTAGTCAGATTTTCCCAATCAGATACAAGTATAGCTTCCAATGACCTCTGCTTCCTCAACTCTGATGGCTGGCTGAAGTCAGCCAACAATGAGCTTTTATTTTGGGTCCCCCATCAATACAGACAAGGACTTTCTGACCAGAGGCAAATCCTCACTATCCCTGCTGATGCTGCTGGCCAAGCTGTTCATTTTGAGGGAGATAACTTTGTTAATGGAACTGCTTGGGAGACAGTATGGCAAGAATAAATATATCTGAGCTTTTCATGCAAGCTCAGTCAGAAATARGAAACCACCCTTCAAGGTCTTTTATTGAACCTACCAGAAAATCCATTTGGCATCCTCAGTTTGACCTATGAAAATATTACTGATATGATAGTATTTACTTTCTCAGAGATATGTATACTCTCCAGCTCCTTGAAATTGTACTGAGATTCTCAAAGGAATATCATTTCTTTCTTTGGCCCTGATATCTTTGCTATCATTCTAGCTCTAGGTGTACAGGATGTGCAATACATTCTTTCTTATTAGAAATGCAGCCTACAGTATTGAAGAGAAACCAATGTGGGTAAAAGTAAAGAAAGACACACAAAAGGCACATCATCAAGTCCACAGGTTGATGACAAGAAACTCAGAATGACATCTGAACATCTGATAATCTAAGTGTGCAATCCTATTTTACACTGATGAGTCTGCATCTAGCCTCTACTATTCCATAACCGGTATTGACTTAAATGCTATTTCTCTGTCTCACAAAATCCAGGCTGGCTACCTGTTCTGTCAACTCTGTATTGTTGGTCTTTCCTATCTGTGGCAGTAAATAGAACATCCATCTTCATCATTATTGCTTGAGGTGAGGATGAGAGCAGGGCCTTTTGTACACTTATCTTTGCTAGGAAATGCAACACTGAAGCAAGCTTGACTTATTTAATACAGTCTCAAGATCTCATCTCTCAGAAAATCCAGAAAAGTGAAATTAAAATCCAATCAACGGAGGACCCACCTCTCTAGGCCCCAACAATTGCATTGAGGTAAAAGGTACAGTCTTTAACTTTCATTGAATGTGATAGTAATACATTGAAATCCGATGACTACTTTACAGTGATGGTCCATACAAAGATAGAGATATAAAGATATACTTTCCAGAGAGATCATAGAGTTCCAAGTGATTCAGACTGCCCGAGTGGGCATCACTTCCTGAGGACGAAGATGGGGAGGTTTCTAGGGTAGAGTGGGACATGGTCACGGTATTATTTCCTAAATTCGATGCCAGTGGTCCTGGGTTGGGGTCAGAGGTGGAAGGTGGTGCCGTGAAGTCTTTGGCTACTGTGATGCCAATGCTCTCGAGGCAAGCCCTCGAATGATGAACTGCCTGTGCAAATTCTTCTTCGGATGGTTCCATTTTTTTCCCGATGACGAGATGTGTGTGAGCTTTGGTCCTGCAGGGGTGTTAATTGATGATCGAGTATTCTGGGCTTCACAGATGTCACAGATGTATGTACATAGAATTGAATGAGCTCAGAGATGTCTGAGAGGATGGGCCTGGGGAAGCAAGATGAGATATGAAATATAACTAGCCTAGCTTTTTCAATAGATGCCCAAGTGCACCTGTGGAGACCGGTGGCGAAACTTGCCACCAATGTACTTACTTATTACTTATTGTCCTGGGCCCATGTAGCCTTGGAAATGAATCTGGTGCGGGCCTGCGGTGACTTGAGTCGACATTACGAATGATTCGAAATATTTGGAAGGTGGTCACATATATAGTAGTTCCCGAACAATTGGACTAGCATCGCAGCTAGAGTAAAAGTTACTATAGTACTATCTTATCTTATCAAAGCGTGTGAATATGTTGTCATATCAGGAAATATCCCTCGATGCTCTGTAAATGCGATCTGTTGAACCTTCGTACATATACCGCCATTTACTGCCAGGATAATTTCTCATATTTCAATCTTTATACTCTTACTCTCTACTGGTCCTCATTGAACGGGCTAAAGCTTGAAGGATCTAGGGCACCTCGAAACTGCAGCTACTTAATGAACCACTGACGCAAATCTCTTGAAGTTCGGCTGCTTTGCCCCCAACAACCGTCTCTTTGAATTTGAATTCGAATGACTTGTGAATTTGCAGTATACCCGCAGCTGTTACGAGTTCGGAATGCAATGTAGAACTCATTCTTTCTCCGGTATTTTTTTGCTGATGGTATTCCTGTTAAGCGTGATGCTGCTGATGGCATTGATCCGGCTTGATGCTGCTTTTTGCCGTTGAGTCAAATGTCACGTGTTTAATATCGCCCCATTTTTGTCTGCTCATCGTCTCCGTCTACGTAGCATGCTCATTTCTGTCTCTTCAACAATTGTTTCCTTGCTCTTCCCCTTTGTTTTTGCCATGATTTTGCTGTAGTCGTGATCCGCTTTTTCTCTTACTGTTCATTTCGTTTTAACTGGGATTGCTATGTCAAGTGTAGCTCTTATTCTACTACCTCCTTGCTCACGACCATCCTGCTCATCTTCACACTCGCTTCGCCTTCCATCTCCTCCTCGTAGTCAGCTTTTCGCTTTAGCTTTACGATGCTTGATTTTCTAGCACTGGCGTGGCGTGCCTCCTGCAGTGTCATTGTCAGCACCCTTTCTTACGTCGTTCACTGCATGCACCTCAGAGATAGTGCTGTCCAACAGGGTCACAGATCTCAGCACACCTACAGTCCGATGTTTTTTCTCCTTCCCTTTCCCTCCTGTCTGCACCATCATCAAAGTTAGTTTCACCTCCACAATGTCACTAGTTTTAAACGATATGGGGTGTATTTTCCTGAAGCTGCATTTTCGTCAGCTTTCGTGACACTCCCTTGTCACTTCTCGTGCTCACCTTTGTTCTCCTACGCTGCTCGATTTCCTTTCGTAGTACCTGACGTGATTTTCAGCGGTGTGGACATGCGATTTCCCAGCCAACTTCATCAGCTTTCCTTCGTCGTCAACTCCATCCTCAAACACTACCACTTCTTCGTACCCCGCAGTGGTTCTCGAACTGAAATACCTATTTGCGACTTCAATAGTCTTGAAGCCCTGGAATGCGTTGACAACGTTGTGGACTTCTACCACATCCTCTGGAACATTGCATGCTAGGAATCCATTGATGTCCTCAATGCCTCTGATGGCGTCCTCGAAGATTTCGCTCCCTAGCCCTGTAATTTCTACGGCCTGTCTCAGAAATGACACCTTACCCCCTCTTACGCCAATGGTGAGCTTGTAGCTTTCTTTGGATGCAGAGCGGGACACTTACTTTACATTCACCCAAATGGGTGGAAGGTCTTTATTCACGATTATTCCTTGTACCACGAACATGACTTCTTCGCTGCCGTTGTCTTTGTTGAACACGATCCTCCAAGCGGGTGGTGATCCTACGATTGTTGTGTTCACTTGATCTTTCCACTGCATGTTCTATTGTTATCCGCTGTCAGCAAAAAAAAATTGTTTAATCAGAGCGTACTGTTGCACTTGCCTCAGTGAATGTGGCGAGGTGCACTGGTGCAAATTCTCCTTTCATCCTCACTTTCAATAGCTTGTCGAGCTGATTCTCTATCCATGAGTGTTAATTGCCTCCCTAACCATATTCAGTAAACGAGAAACTTACTGGCCATTCCAACATTGTAGTGCTTTTGGTCCATCTTGTGAATTCGTTGGTTTTGCGCAAGGTCGTCATACTCACGGAGAAGGTGGGTTGTTTTCACTAGCCTCGTTGAAGTTATACTTACGTTTGCGTTGAATCTGTCTTTTGCATATGTTGTCAGTCCCTATCTTGGTCCCCAGGTCCTCCTCTGTTCTATTCGCAGACCAACTGCCACCCATCTTAGGTCCCATTACTCTCTTCTTCGTTCTAATTTAATGACAGTCATTGTTCTCCTCTGGTTGCCCTCCTGCTCCTTGTATCTTTCCTTTTTGTCACGATCAACCCTCCGCTTCATCTTGTCTTACATCTCCGCCCTCTGTTTATACGTACTTCTGTCATCGTCGAAATACCACCAGATGCCAGGTTTCCTTGGACCGACTGGTTTTGAGCCCGTTTTCATGGTTCATCTAACTGTCTGTTGGCCGTACTCTTGCTCAAACTGTGGCTTCCTGGTCAGATTCACCTTGTCCCAATGTACCTGCCCAGCTGTCACGGAACCCTCAGTCCCGGATCTCTTCTCACGAACGTTTCTTTGGTCCCTCTTTCTGGGTGCATTTTTTTAGATTCGTCTTCATTCTAACACTTCATGCCCTTGTTAGTTGGCCAGTGCATACTTCACTCATTCTCTGTTTCACCTATTTAACTGGTCTTCGCTCGGTTGTTATTTCAGCTCGTGTTTCACCAGTTCTCAAACGACATGACAGTTTCATTTAATTTCTACACTTTTTCACTTGCTCGTTGGTTCTCTGCGCCTTGTGTACCTGGTTAGCTGTCATACTTCTGGTTTGTCTCCATGCAAATGGTCTGCATTTACATTTCAATCCTCATCTCCGAGGATTTTCTACCGTCTCCCTTTACCTATGAAAAAAAAATAAAATGAAAAAGCCCTATTTGGTTTCATTTGCACATTGCAATATAAAACCAGCGCATGAAGGCTACCAGACTTTCAGGTTTCATACCCCTGCCCTCCCTTTGCTTGCCTCCTTATGACCAGGAAAGCTCAACCCACTTGTCAGCTTGCTGCTGACGCTCTGTCCTCCCCAAAGAAACACCCTGCTGGTGCTTTTGCCGAGTAAGTTTTTCAACTTTAACCTTTATCTCTCAAAATCTTTGCTCACCTCCATCTCTTCTTAGTGGGGGCTTGCCTTCGAAAAAGCATGCACAAGCCATACCTGCCACTCAGGTCTTGGCAGATGTTGCTACTCCTCGTCATTCTGGTAGAGTGTACATTGGCCTTTTTCCTTTTGCATGTCATTTACATTCTTATGTTTAAATTCAGCCTGAAGCCTAGTGCTCGTCTCCTGAGCACCTCTGCTGACAATGACAACGACGACTCCGTGGATGTTCTTGACAGCCCTGCTATTGTTAGTGGAAAAGGTTCTGGTACTCTGCTAGCTTCAAGGTACGTTTTGAATATTTTTATATGTGCCGTGACTCTTGTGGCTGATTTCTCTATTTATCTGATTTGTCCAGCTTGCAGAAGCTTCGTTTGCCCGCTTCCCCATCCATTTGCGCTGCTCCCACCGTCCCAACTGCTAAACATGGCACCGTGTATGATTATCTTCTTCCTGCCTTTCACCTGTTCCTGCTGATGTGTTCTCGTGTTTGTTTTTAGTTCTTCTCCTTCGTCAGAGCTGGCTAAGGTCCAAAAATCGATCAAAAGGGTGACCTCTCCAGTTATTGTTTCTTCGTTAGTGTCTGCATATACCTTTCCTTTTCTGTATCTTACTTTCCTTTCTGACCAGGGACTCGGAGGACTTGCCCAAACCTCACAATATCCTCGCATCATTGAAAAGGTATTCACTTATAGCTTATTCAATTTCTCTCTGTTGATACCTTTCCATTAAGTGCCCATGCTCGCAAGGACGCAGCCCAAAAGCCTAAGCCAGCAGTTGCTGCTTCCTGCAAGACTGTTAAAGCCGAACAGGAAGTGTTCTCTGACTTTTCTGATGTGACGTGGGTTTTATTTCTTTGTACTTCGGCAGTGTGGAATGACTTACACTTGATTCCTTTTCTTGAAACTTAGACCTGAAAATGGAGTACAGCCATCTTCTATGTCCAACATTGTCTCTGTCACCTCAGATGTTGAACCTGCTGCCGCCGTCGATGATGACGACTTCAATATGATTTCCGAGGCCGCTGACAAAGCTGGTGTTCCTGTGCCCTCCGAAAATGCTAACGCGGTCCAGTCTTCTGGATACGACAGCGACACCGTTTCTGTCTCTGGTGGAGCTGATACCGAGGCTGTCGATGCTTTTGTGGATGCATTTGTGTCCGATGATGAAAAGAAAGGTGATCAGTTAGTTTCTATTTCTCTATTTCTTGCTTGTGACTATCTCTTTTTCTTACAACACTGTCTTTAGGTCCGACACTGATACTTTGCCTTCTGCAGAGGTCAACAGATTGTAAGTGCATTTTGTTTGTGTTGTGCACTTTTTTGTGGTCTAACTCGCCTTTGTTGACCTTATTTAGTGATGATGTGGCCGATGCCCCAGTGGACGCTGATGAAGACCCCGAGTTTCCCGACGTGCCTGCTGACCTCTTGTCTCCATTTGATGTTGAACTTCAGCACCCTTCTCTTCAGGACTACTACAAGACTCTCACCCAAATTCCTTCATGTGCTTTTATGGTGCCTTATACGAACACCTGTGAAGTTTCCGAGGAGGTGCTCTCCGCTAACTATGGACAAGTTCTCGAGGTGCTGGATAGAAATGCTCGAGCGTAAGTTTTTATTTTTATTTTTATTTTTTTGGTTTCTTTTCTGATTATATTTGTTTTGATTCCCTTTCAGTCACCTCCAGTTGAGCATCAAGTTCACCCAGCATCAAAATTTTGTCAACATGACCCGTCTTGGTCCCGATGTCATCTGCACTGGCTTCAACTGCGCTACTATCGCTAACCTTCCCGGTTGGTGTGACAATGCTGTGATGATTCTGACTGGCATTTGCGTGCTGAGCCAGCTGTCTGAAGGTGCAGGTGCTCCTAATTACAGGGCTAAGAAGATATGGGTGAGGCCCTTCAAGCAAGAATACCAGCTTTTCCAAGCTTGTGTCAGAGCTCATTTCGGCGTCGAAACTTTCCATGGGCCTTGTGACGGTGGCACTATTGCGTTTCAGTCTCGTAAGGAAGACTGGCAGCCCTGTGCCGGCGCTTCCTGTGTGTACTTTGTTATGCTTTATTCATTTTCGTGCTGACATTATTTTTACCAGCTTCGTGTCCTGCCTATTCTTCA
Source organism: Neonothopanus nambi (assembly GCA_003987895.1). Lineage (NCBI taxonomy): Eukaryota > Fungi > Basidiomycota > Agaricomycetes > Agaricales > Omphalotaceae > Neonothopanus > Neonothopanus nambi. The sequence continues at coordinate 8,017 of RCHF01000679.1, forward strand.
AGCTTCACCTCTCCAGTTAGAAATGCCAATGCTCCAGTGGTGGGGGCTTCTCGAACAAACCCTGGCTGTGTTCCGTGTTTGCCCTATGGTGACAAGGGTGCGTTTACATTGCTTTTTTTTTTACTTCTTCCTTCCAATCGCTGACCATGCTCTACAGTCCCTGTGTACGACGGGCGTGCTAAGCTTGGGAACCTGAAGAGTGGTGTGCGCCCCTTCAATGGCTTTGCCTTCCGTCCTAACAATTGGGATTCACTCACCTCCCTGGAGCCTTTCACCAAGTCTGAAGTACCTGTCAACTCCCTCGTCATGGTTGGCTTCACTCTTTCAGGTTGGCCTGCTCTTAAAGATGCACCATACTACATGGCACATTTCAATCTTCTGTTTGTCATTCTGCAGACCAACCCCTTGGTCGAGAGCTCTGCTTAGGTATTGGTGATGGGTCCTGCCTTGTTCATGTCTTCGCATGCTGCTCCTGTGACCCTTGCTCTCTGGTCCTCTCATTCAAAATTTTTTTCTTTTTTTGTGTTACTGCATCCAACCTTCCTGGCCAAAAAAATTCATATAATTCTACAAAAGCAAATAAAAACTTCATACTCTCTTCAAAACAATATGTGCTTTCTCCTGTTCTTTCTGCCTTCCCGTGTTTAGTTTACATTCGTGTTTAGTTTACATTTGTGTTCCTGTAACTGCGTAGCTAGTTTCCGTGAATAAAGTTGTCATTTGATCATTTTATTTTTTTTTGGGACATTCTGAGTTAGTGAGCTTGCAATCTAAACAGAGGACCTGCTAGGCAGATTGTTCCGCTGTTCCTATATCCATTATTCACCTTTTGGGCCAGCAGTGCCTCAGTGTCTCCCCACAACACACTCAACTCCCGAGGCAAAACTGGATCAGCAAACATTACGGTTTCATGGAACTTCTCCATATCTGACAATTCCCACTCCAAATACGAATTCTCCAGCCATTCCTCAGTGTCACCTCGATGGAGAAAGAATACACGCATGTCCACCTGCTCATCCTTGATGAACTGAGGGGTAAAAGGAAAACCAAGGCTGTCATCCCACTCCAGAGTTACAAGCTGAATAGAAGCTGGCAAGGTCCATGCAGAGAGATCCAGCAATTCTCCGTGTCCAAAGCGCAATACACCAGGTCGGTCAAAGCAGACCCCAGGATGTTGGAAGCAAACATGGAGATACTGCAGCCTCGGGAACTGCTCAAAGGCAAAAGCGATCTGATGTGTGTTAGAAGTCGGTAGAGCTGGGTACGTGATACTGAGACAAGTTATAGTGTGCCAGGATAGTGCAGCCGAGCAGTCCCAATCCTTCGTATGAGACCAAAAGCAGTTGTGGAGGCATCCGAACGCTGGACTCCTGAAGTAATCTATGGGTGCATGTACCTCGTGCAAGTTGGGATATATAACGCTGAGGAATAGATGTCTCATATGATTGTATTCCCTGACACCCTCAACATGTAGTTTTTCCAGGGTGGGTGCACACAAAGTGAGAAGCTGCTGCATGATTCCAAGGCTGTTGAGAGTGTGCATCCAGGCACCTACTCGTTCGTGTATCTGGATCGAGAGCGAGTGGACCAAGCTTCGTTTACGCGGGCACCTCTGCAATGTATGCCACAGGTTGGTCAGTTTGGGTAACGTGCATATCTCTATCATGTTATAGAAAGTACGATATAGACTGTGGAGATGAGGTGAGATCAAGTCATGTTTTTCAAAAGGCAGGTTGCACCTCGCTGTGATATCGTGCTTTAACATCATCAGACTTAGATAACCAGTCTGGCCTTGATCTTTCAGTGAGAGTTCGAAAATGTAGAGTAGCACATCGTCTGGAAACTTTTGTTCAGTGGATGTCGTTGTGTGAGAGCAGTGCGCTGTAGGCATTGCAAGGTGAGTGATTGAAATTGCACATGCTTATTATATGGTCAAAGGTGTGAGGCAGTACAGGAAATTGTTTCAAGAAGCCTGAGAAGAGGTAGTGGTAATATACTACTCCATCGTGCTGTCAAATCCCATATATTATTAGTTGTACCATTTGATTTGACGTACTATGGGTGGACTTACAACTACGTTCGTGCTTTTGCTTGTTACAAATACACCATGCTTTGCGAAAGATGTAATGGACAGGGTATAAGAAGCCATCACAATATCCTCAAAGTTGTTGGATGTGAGGTGTAGATGTAACATGTGCGCTTCAAGTTCATAACATCAATTAGGTGCTCAGTGTAAATCAGAGTATTTGTCATCTGATCCCGTGACTATTATTGTTTGTTTGCTTTCTGTGGCTGTGTCAAATAACAGTGATGTTGATTTTCTACTTCTCTCATTTATACCATTATGTTTATACTCATGTTATCAGTGGTTATAGTTTATCTTCTAGCATTCGCTACATTGGTTTTACCGCCTCTCTGGCCCAGCTGGATATCACCTGCTTGTAACAGTACGTTTGCCTTCTCYTGGCTTCTGTTTCCTACTCTAATCGCATTTTTTCTTTTGAGTAGGCTGTTCCTCCCATGCTTGTTGGTCTTTGGATCTGGGCCCATATTCAGCTGCTCTTCCTTTCCTAAATTCAACAGGAACCCATGTATTCAATGCAGGGATGAGTACTGTGCCATCTTCATCCAGCGGTACCATCTGTCCTCGACTCAATTCCTCTCTTACATCTTA
>RCHF01000680.1:0-15740 GCA_003987895.1 Neonothopanus nambi
ACTGCTCTTGGTGTTCCACATTTCATAAGTGTGGTGATTTGACAGTCCACCCATCTGAACCTGATATCAGTTGGTTTAGTTTTTTCAATAATAGTGGTGGAATGGTGCTTACTGTCCATCTGCTCCATTCATCAAGTGCTGCTTCACCTCATTCTCCATATCTAAATCTAGCTTTAGCTTTACTAGCTTTGGAATGCAAGCATGTATATAAAGAGCAATATCTGATGCAACAATGTTAACCTGCAGCTGGATAACTGTTGCCCTGCTAATGATGTCCTCTGGAGATTGACGACTAGTCATTAGAAAGTAGACTTTGTCCAGTCCAAGCATGTTTTGAATGAATGTAGTAGTCTGAGCTTGTGCTCTCCTCTCACATTCATCCATGGCATCTAGAATGATGTATACAGGTCCTCCAGATGACCAAGACACTAGCAGAGAGGCAAGAATATCCTCTATGTCAGGCAGAGATGGTGCCTGAGACCCATTCCAGCTTCCTTCATATGATTTTTGCAATTTAGAAGGAACTTCTTCAGAGCACAAAACTATCTGGGCCAATAGAGATGAGATCATTCCATGGTAATCTTGCTTTGATTCATCTCTTGAATCAAAGTAGTGATAGATTGGGGGTAAGAGTTGACCTGGCTTCCTATCTTGCTGAAGCTTGTCAATGACTGTGGTACTAGAAGTAACATTGAAATTCTGGACTATGAAGGTGAAACTGCAMACTGATCTTACCACAGGAAAGTCTTTCCAGCACCAGCTGTATTGCAGTCAGATATGGAAAGGTCCAGTTGAATAAATTGCTTACCCTTTCCCTGCAACCACAATAATTTACCATTCTCTCTCCATTGAATTAATCTCTCATCAGCAAGAAGCCAATTGCCAGTATCTGGCTCCTTCTTATCCCTTGCATCACTGAAGTTCTTTTGATAGCTGGGTGCTTTCAGCCATTGTAGGATTTTAAATCTTGGGTCAGTAGCTAAAGTAATATATGAGTACATTTCATTCATATACAATACTACTCAGATACTTTGGCTCACTTACCATTCACTGTCATGTGAAAATCACCTGCAACACTATTGAAATGGCCACCACTGATATTGACATGGGAGCTATGGTTGAAGAATCCAGCACTGAAATTATAAAGCTCTTGTTGTGCTATGACACTGATAGACTGTTTAGTTTTACCTGGATTGACTAATAGTCATAGAGTTTACATCTGCAGATGCCTGATACAATTGGTTTCTATTGATGAGGCACAACTCATCAGTTATACCATTTTTGGTCACTTGAATATCATAGGCAGACACATACCTGTTGTTGCTTCTGAGGTCACTCTCAGAGTCCATGATGGGAGAGTAAGAAAGAAGCAGAATCTGCTTATTGCAGCTCTCACTGTTTTTATATCGATACCTGGCAGGCTGTGCATCAAAGGCTGATTATCGATGATCAATGACCAGTTGGCAAGTCATATGATCAGAAGTATTCCTGATCAAGTTGATATGATGTAGAGGTACCAGTGCCAACAAATCCCACTTTGGGTTGACCTGTGCATTGAAAAGTATACAACATGTATGTCTTGTATGCCAGAACACATACTGCATACCATCAACTTCTGAGCACAACAACTGACCGACCATTGGAGTGTACTGGACCGTCATCCTGGCTGCCCCTTGTCTAAACAGGCATGGCGAAACTTCCCTCAGCACGGATCTTACCTTCACGACATTCTCTGCAGGTGCTTAGCATTCAGTGATAGACACCTGGCTCAGCCGCTTTTCCTAAGCAGCATACCAGGTACATACCACTATCATGTCAGAATTATCCTCACTCAGGCTCTCACCTGACCAAACTCTCCCACCAGTGCCACTACCACCAACAGAGAAAACGGAAACCGAGGAGGAAATCCACACCCAAGCTCAAGCTCAAGAGGAAGATAAAGATGTACATTGAAATCTGTCGCTTTTCTCTCTCTAATTCTGACTCTCAGACTATTTGCTCTAGCTGTCCAATGGCAAGGCTGCTGGACTCGTTCAATCAATATCTCCTGGTGATCGGCTTGTGGTCGTTCTAAAGCCCAATGGCATGGCACTGGTTAGCAACGAGTTGGAGATTATGGATATGTTGTTATATATGGATGAATCAATCCTCGAAGCTGCAGGCATGCATTTGGAGTTTGGAAGTTGCGTCAGGTGTTTACTATGCCTAAAAAATTGGGTAAGACAGCAAAGACAAAGATGAAAACTAGTCTGGGTGGTCCATGATGATGTTTTGGTTCTCTTATGAGGTGTGTGTCTCTGCTATTATATTTTATACCTCATATGTGGAGACTGAATGGCTCTGCTTTTTTCTCTTTCTTTCCAGTTGGTGTAGTATTTGAACCTACACTATACATCAACCTGGATGAGAGCCTGTCTGCATCAGGGTGTACACCGTGTCTGAACAAAAGTTGGTTGAGCCCATGCCAGGCAGAGATGATGACGATGACGAGGACAAGCATGAGCACGGAGACTAGTTTGAATCCCTTATGAGGTGTGTATCTCTGCTATATATATTATACCTCATATGTCGAGACTAAACGGCTCTGCTTTTTTTTCTTTCTTTCTTCCAGCTGACGTGGTATTCGAACCTGTACTATAAATCAACCTGGATGAGTCCTTTCCTGCTGAAAGAACCCTCAATGGACCATCGCTCAATAGGATGGCTCTCTTACAAATGTGTATTCAAATTGCAGTACAGACTACAGTGCACAATACACATTGATTCCAGAGTAGTGCTATCACTTCCACCAGTGCCCTCAAGTCGGCTACTTCTACCTTGGTGGGCCGCGGTTGGGATATGATTACCCTCTGCCTGCGATCAATGTAAAGCAGCCTCGAGCATTCTTTTATCTTGTTGGATATCCAGATCCCATGGCCTAGCCATTCACACACGAACAACACTCAAGTATGGTCGGAACTGTGTAGTTGGACTTGCGGGTGCTGGGACTGGGACTGGGCTAGGCTATGGCTATGATTTTTGTTTCTGTTCTGCAGCACAATGTTGCTAGACATCGAAGTACTCTGGATTCGACTCCAACTCCACCACTTCTCTCCCTTTCGCTTCCCTCCCTTCCTCCTTCCTGTTTCCATCATGAACCTCAGCCAGATCCTTGTTCTCCTCAGCTTATCTCACCATCACATCTCCTTATGCTGCCACCTCCTCCTCCTTCGTATCTATCCTCTGCGATAAAGGCCCGCATGTCCACATGCTAGTACCACACATCCGTGGAAGGCGTTTCACTAACATGACCCTGCTGATTACTCTAGAAGGGTCAAGGATGGCCATCTTGTTGCCTTGCTATGCTTGCTATGCTATCTTGACATCCGATGATACTTGCAAGCACAAACTGTACCTGTGCCCAAGAGGTTTGGAACCCCACTGAATGATCCCTCTGTTCTTTGTCTTGTCATCATGCCATTGTATCATCGTTCGTTGTTCATTGGTCTGGACTCTGTATGTGGCGTCATTTTCGAGTATTGGAAGAGAGTCTCTGTGTGTGTGGGAAGGTGGTGGGGCGAGGGTGGAGCTCGTCAAGGTGCTTTCAGACAATGGAATATTGGGAGGGCTCGATGAAATCCATTTTTTTTTCACCATGAAAGGCTGGATATCTCGTCATTCACACACATGGACAAGCATGTTTGGAAGTACATAATTGGAGTTGGGATTACTTGGGGTCATGGGTACTGGTGCCAGCACTAGGACTGATCGATATCTGGCTACAGTCTCTATTCTGCAATGCTGCATTGATGGATGTCACAGGACTCCAGGATCAACTCCAACTCCACCATCGTTTCTCCCTCTTTTGCTTCCCTTTTCCATCAAGAACCTCCTCCATTCTCCTCAACTCATCTCACCATCACTCCTCGCATCACCTTTGACTTTGTATCTGTCTCTTGCATCACAATCAAGACCTTCGTGTACACATGCTAATGCTACACATTCACAGAGAAGGCATATTATCACCCTTTTAGGTGCTTCGGAAGGATCAAGGATGAGTATTTCATAGCTATGCTATATATGCTATGTTATAATGGCATCCGATGATACTTGTATGAACCATGCACCTGCACCTACATTGACAAAACTAACAGTTCTGACTTTTTGTCATCATGTCATTGTTAGTTGTTTGTCAACTTGTATGAAACATCACCTTTGAGTGATGTTGGTGGTCTTTTCAGTTCTGGTGTGTGTATGCATGTGGGAAGGTGGAGAGGCAGGTGTGGGTGTGAGTGAGGAGCTCATTTCGAGGCTGCGGAATCTTAGAAGGACCTGATGAAACTAGGTTTTTTTACCAGTTGCAGACCTGTTGAGAGGTGGCTTGCTTACTCTTAGTCTACCTCACTGCTGTTCTCTTGCTACCGAAATTCTTGAACTCACCAGCCAAGAGGCAGCGTATTGTTCCTCATCACTTGCAACTCGCCATCCAAAACAATGAACAGTGCATTCTTTTGCTTTACAGCTTCGATATTTTTTCTGACTCTTTCTCCAGGTTTAACAAGGTTCTAGAAGATAGACTCATATCATCGAAACTCAAGTACTTCCCGTACGAATCACTTCCAGGTGTACTAACATCATACAAAGTTTTTTTAAGACCCGATGTATCTCTTGCCTTGAGTCCAACTCTGAGCTGGATGGTTGTATTGGTACTTGGTTTGCCCTGGCTAACAAATGTGGTTGGAAGGTCGTGTGATTCGTGCACAGTTGTTGGTCAATGTACCAGTGCCGCCACGCACACCAACAGCGGCAACACTAACAGGCCAGCACAAGCTACAGCTGGCAAGACAAGAACTGTGTATGACAGAAGGACCAAGACCATAGACAGGCAGGAAGCAGATCCTAGATGGGACAGTTCATGTTCATTCAACCCTTCTTATACTCAGGCTGGTTGTTGCAAAGAAGAACCACATATTACGGAAAGTACTAGTGTTTTGACCTCTGGAGCTCAGAAATTGTCTTCACAACATCGAGGTGAAGGATAAACATTGCCACCTGGTTGGACAGTTGGACAAAAGGCAAAATTTACCAGATGGAAGCCATGCGTTTCAATTTCAGTGTTCCATGTCCACTGTGTAGCCTTAGGCCTGGGTCTTCAGTCAAGGTCATGATCAAGGCGCCCTTCCCTGGCCCTTCCACTCACATGAGCAGAACCTGCTTCTATATAAAAATCAATCGTAGAAGAACATGCAGGTGGCTCAAAGGGTATCTGTATACAACCCACAACTTTTTTGGTGAACATATTCTGATGCATTCCCAAGACACATAGGTTGATGGCAGTTATGATGGTTGATGGGAAGATTCAATCCAAGATGTTGACCCCAAAGGACTAGACTAGGACTAGGCAGGCGGAAAGCGCTGATCTGGAATCCCTTTGTGTTGTATCTCAAGCTCTGCAGGTTTGGACTCCGGCTATGGCTTGGGAGTGAAGAATATCCTTGCAATGTGTCCTGCGCCTTTGTTACAGAAACTGCAACTTTTCAATACTTATATGCTGAACACTTGAGCATGGGTGGCAGCTGTACAGTTTCTCCTCTAGGGTGACTGCATAGGATATGAATTTTAGTACGTAAGTTTCAGTTCAATGTTTGCAGCAGATCTATGTACTAATGTTGGTATTTGCAGCTAGTTAGGTGTTATTGTCCGGAGTATATACCTCACCTGACTGAATACCTCGGACTCTGCCCAGGCTGCAACTTCATTCCATCATGCCTCTGATGCAGCACCGCTTTGAGTGACAAACTCTGTATTAATAGCTTCACGCCTATGATACAAGGATACGGCCACTCCTCATGTCTGAAAATTGATTTTTATGTGATAACATGGAAGTTCAATGACGTTATGAAAGCCAGCCTTCGTACAAAAAATCTGCAGCACAAGACAAAGACTCTGATTGGTTCATGAGGTGCACAAGATGGCAATTCAGTTGTCCATGTGTCCAGGATGTGCACGTGAAGGATTATGATGCTGGCCTTACCTCCAGAAATCTACCAAGGCTCATGTCAACGAACTTGTATCAAAAAAATGAAATTTCAACGTACTCATCCTTGTCCTGGATCTGAGTCAGGCGCCTTCCCTGTTTCTCAAGTCATAACGTCCTCAACGTGAGGTACAAGCTAAAACCAAGTATTTCAGCATAAGAGCATCGTGGAGGAGAAAATATGACACGTACCTTTACACCTTGTTCCCTCTCTTCCTACCTTGAACTTGAGTACTTGAGTCTTCGTGTTGAGTGGGATTTTCAACACTGGTTGGATCTTTCAAGTTTTTCTGAGATGGTGCTATGAGTACATAGGCCCGGTCCAGTCATCCGAACCTTGTGGACTTGCCTCTATCCCTGTCACTTGTAACTCGCCATCCGAAACAACAAAGAGTACATTCTTTCTTTTACTCTACTCTGAATTTTTTTCTGACTCTTTCTCCAGGCTTAATAAGCTTCTAGGAGATGTCATTATCAAAAAGGATGTGTGTGAGCCTCATCTACCTAAGTAGGATAAAATGATGATGTACGCTGTACTATGCCACTTTTCTCTCTCAAAACTTGACTCAGACTGTTCGTTCTAGCCACCCAACAGTGAGATTACTGAACTCGTTCAATCAACATCCCCATATTAATGTAGACTCGTAGTTGTTCTAAAGCCCAATAGCCTGACAATGAATAGCGACGAGTTGGAGATTAAGGATGAATTGATGCTGAAAAAAATAGTGTGGATGCTGTCTTGATGCTGTCACTGGCTAGCAAAGACGAAGCCGAGGACGAAGAAGACTGGTCTGTCTGTATGGTTGAAGTTCAAATGTTCAGGTCTATGACGGTGTTTGCGTTTCAAATTGGTTCCCTCCTTTATGAGGTGCATGTCTGCTACACAGCTGCATGCTAGCTGCGCAAATGTTGTGCAAACATGTTTTGCATGAAATTAGGCAAACACAATTTGTGCAAAGTTTGTGCAAGTTTTGCGGTAATCTATGCAAACACCTCATTTGTGCAACATTTGTCCAAATGATTTGCGCAAACTTCTCCGAGCACCACATTTGTGCAAAATTTGCACAACAAAGACTATCCAAAATTTGTGAAATCCTGGTGGCTCTTACAAAAATGGAACAATGTCTGAGAATGACACATTCTGCATGACACAGAGTCTGACCTCATAAAATAAGATGTCCAGTATACACCGTCGTCCACTCCAATACAATTTATTGATTATCTCTAAAGGAATACGGATGTTGGAAGGCTATCTGTTGAGAGACAGGCTGAGATGCCCTCCAAGCATGCAAGGTTTGTGAATGAGAACATGCACTGGAGAAATCCACCATCATCGACTCCGACCCATTCTCCCATTGTTCTGCAGCGTGACGGTTGTAGAAAGTTAAAGGCATGCTGGCTGTTGGGGGGTACGACATTCCCATTGAAGGGCCCAGCATCAAAACCAACATTTGTTGTGGCAGCGATGACATACTGCCAAATGAAGGACCGGGCATGGAGAGCAGTGTCTGTGGTGGCAGCGATATAGCAGGATGTACAGCAACAGGCTGTTTTTGAGTGGTGAGTGCATTCGCTGTCTTCTTTTGTTGGGTCTTCTTTCTAAGATCAATCTCTGCACGTACAGCATCTTCAATCACCTTGCTTCAGTCAAGAGCAATAATCGGTGGTCGCAGCGACATCAAGTAAGCTGCGCTACACATCTGTGCCGTGTTCAAGATCAAATCTGAATGTGGCTCACGGTGCTGCACTGCAAGTGCCTTCTCCTCCACAACTTCCCGCTCTAACCTTTGGGTTGCACTTCGAGTGACAGGACATTTGCGGTCAACACAATTATGCTGCACGTTCACTGTACACAGGACATTCTAAATTATAACCAATATTAGCAAGGGGCCCCAAGACAAGGATTGCATGACAATACCTTTGCTGAAACAAGGATACACTTGTCTACTAGTTCCAACCTGTGCATGTGGTACTGGGGATGTAGTTCTCCTGTGATAGCCCACTGTACTGTCACACAATCAGCCTTGTCCCGAATTTCGAAGTATGTCGACGGATTTTGCAGAACTTGCAGAATCTCAATAACCCTCCCAATTCACGGTCAAGCAGAGCCCTGCGCACATACTACCCAGCTTCCCTCATAACAGACATCTCCACTCTGCACTACAAACCCCTCACATATGTGGAATGGACCTGACACAAGTATTGGGTCTGAAATGTAACTTGCTGATTTTGTCTCGCTCCCAAGTTTCTCTGTACTAATTTTCCCTATACAGTGACCTGCATGATCGAAGATTAGCCCAAATACATTGAAGTGAATCATAGTTTGACTTACCTGCCACAGGTATTTCTTCACCATTCTCCTCTAGCCCAAGTAGCTGCCCACCAAAGTCCAGAATTCTCGCCATTGATAATACTGATGTAGATACGGTCACCCAGTCGTCTGCCTTGATTGCACCTGCATGGGCTGAATTCAAAGTTGATGCTCTCAATTGTGGTTGAGCAATGTAGCCCTCCTTCATGAGATGTCGAATGCGATTTCCATGAGCCATCCAGTGGGCGACATCCTTAGACGGCGCATGTCTATTGCTATGCACACTGCAAGCACAAATAATGGCATTGAAGGATTCAAACCCCTCCATGGCAAAAAGCATAGGAGGCCCAAAACGCTGTATGTGATCTGGGAGATGCAAGATGACATGGAACTTCGGCTTATTGAACCAACGCAGTGTTAATTTGCAGGTGCAGGTGAGGAAATGATCAATTGCTCCCCGCAACTTGTCCTAGACCTCGAGTCAGACCACCAGAAATCAACCAGGTATTATGCCACTCACCAGATATTCTTCACAGTCATGAATTTCCAGCTGCCATGCTAACGTCACAACCGCACTCAATGCATGCCAGACTGACATCTGGTCCTCAGAGATCAAGCCTTGCAGTACAAAGGGAGCAGCCTGTGCAATTGCTCGAAAGTCGCATCCAGTCAATGAGCCTGCATAGTTCACCAGTGTTGCTCCTGCCAAACAAGATATCCCCAGTCCAGAGGTATTGAATGATGACAATCACACACTAAGAACATCGCTATGCTTTTTTGTGCACACAACTGTGTCTCACCAGAAGTACTTCACAAAACCCAGCAAAATCACATGCAGAATTTCTACAGGAGTATCGCGATGAGGATCGAGGCCTACAAATGACAGTCAGATATCACTAGCAACTTCATTCAGCTGCTATACACTTCACCTTTGATATGCCACACTGGGCTGGTGATCTCCTCTGGGAACTTTGCTTTAAGCTCATTCAGGTTGCATTCTTTCTGTGCTACATCTCTGCCTTTACGTGTGGTTATTGCTGCCATCTGATTCACAAAGCCTTCGAGATACATGTCTTTGACTCCCATGGCTGTTTTCTCTCGTTTATATGCAGCTATCCCACCAATTTTGGAGGCCAGTGTGAATTGAGACCAAAGATTCTTGCATGTTTCCTCTCTGTTACAAGGTGTTGATTTCTGGTCCCAAATTAGTGTATATATATAGCCAGCAAGATGATCACTCATACCATTATAAACTGCTTTACTCTGGCAAGCATATCTGCCATTGACTCCACAGCCCCCTTCTTTTTCTTCCCCGTACTTTCCGTTGAAGACGCTACTGACATTTGGTCTGTATCATCCCCAGGTGCATCCCCCTCCCCAGTATCCAGCTCCTCTTCAGGGTTTCCTCGCAACCCAGCACACCCAGCAGAACAGTTTACTGCAAAACCCAATATGACATGCCAGTTCACTCTGCATTGGATTATCACCAAGCATTGCAAGTACCGATGGTATCAATAAAACCATCTCTTTCAACTCGCAGTCCCAAGCCCAGATTCCATCGCACTGCCCTGTTCTGTATATAAAGAAAACAAATAGAATCAATGCAATGGTCCAATATTGATGAGGGAAAATGTCTACTCCAGCTGTTCTACAATTCCATCCAACATTTCCAGTGGCGGAGCTGTGTTTGAGGTGCAGAGAAAGTGGATATTTGACTCTTGATGAACATAGCATCATGGAAGACCAGCAGCTGTAAACAAAAAAGAATTGTGCTTGTTCCACTTCTTCAAGACATTCCCTGATGTATCATCGCAGTACAGCCAGATCAGAAATGCCAACACCCATTTTCCCTGGCTCCGAGTTCACCATCGATTCCCCTCCTTGGGGTCTGTATGCATCCAGTCAACAACGTTGTCTCTTGACAACTCTTCTCCTGAATCAAAGCTCAGAATATGCACATCCTTGACAGGGATAAAACTTGCCTATGATGCACTGAGGACTTGGCAAGCCATGCAACTCATGAAATCCTTGCAGCTGCTGAAATGATGACAACAGCTTTGAGTGATGTACTTCAGATGTTTGCCAGCTCTGAACTATCCATCCTAACCCTGATGATTCTGGGTCAGCCTCTACTTTCATCACCCAGACTGTCGCCCATAGGTCACCTTTCCTATGAAACCATCAAACCAGCATGCATACCTGTCTATCATCCAGAAGACAGGGTTCAAATGTATAGAAATCCTGTCCAAGAATCCTCACCATCAGACTGAGCAGGTGAGGGTCCATCTCACTCTTCCACCTGTCTCCTTGTCAAGCCTGACAGAGTTTCAGCCCTGTGTCTTCAGGATAAAAATGAAGCTTTCCCTGGACTTGCAGATTGGCCATCTCCTAGAAATGTATAGCATTAGTGGTATGTCCAAGGTATGTCACAAAGAGCAAGAAATCACATACCTGTTGAATAATACCTGCCAGATCATTCACATAGTATACATGTCCAAATTTTCCAACATAACGGATGCTTCATATGCCACACAATTTCTGGAGAAACGCATCGATATCATCCATTGCACGATCTGACAGTAGATTCTGGACACCAAGTGCCATCATGGCCCAATGGATTGTGAGGTTCTGCTTTTGCGAAAATGCACAGTGAGGTACGTGCCTCAAGATATCGAGAACACATGTCTAAAGAGAGATGAGACCAATGAGTATACTGAGCAAGTTATAGGCTCACCTCTCTGTCAAGCCATGGGTACCATTCTGAATCAACTTCGGCCTGATGCTTGCGCCTGTGAACAAATGAGTTCAAGGATTCTGGAACCTCGACTGGTTGTTCAACATCACTATCCTCCAGACCACTGCAATCACCACCACCTTCCTCTTCACTTGACACCTCAAGATTGAATTCCCTGTTGAGGTAACCGCGCAATTGTTCTACTAAGTCCACGGGGCAAGCAGCATGTCTGGTTTCTTCATCCTCAAAGTCTACTTCATTCCAGTCAACACTGCCAAGATCGTTGTTCAAGTAAGCATTCGTATTGTCCTTCTGCCACTCCTCAGTGGCCACTAGATCGGCAAGCACCCTTAAAAGGTGACCCTGCATGAGTGAGCTAGAAGTCGATCCAGCAGTTGTGCCATCTGGAGTCTCGACATTCTGACTATGGCTTCGCAATCGCTTCCACTTGCTAACATTCAGCCTGTGTTGTGCAGTTTCTTCGTGTTGAGGAATAAATCGTGCCTCAATCGAGTGGCTGGAATGACAGGCCACGCATTTGAATTGTCCATTGATGGCAGCATCAGGCAACCAGACTAGTAGCAGGTGAACAAAGAGCTTAGATGAATGTCACACAACTTACCATTGGCATCCTTGGAGGGAAACTTCCCATTTCTCAGGGTAAAGTGAGAGTCAGCGGCTCTTGGGGTATGAACACAGTGACCGGAACCTCCAGGAAGAGACACACACAGTTGAATCAGCGAGAGATCCAAGACACCGATGTCTTGAAGTATGGTCGCATCAGTCAAGGAGGTGTAAGAGTATGAAGGATAAATCAAGTTGTATTGACAACGCCCGGGAGGACCTATGAGATGGTGTTGCTGTAGTTCGTTTTTAATATCCACGACCCTCATAGTTACATGTACATCTGTCAATGAACCTTGAGCACCAAAAAACATTGCATGAGAAGGATTGACCCTACCAATCTTCTGAGTCCGAGGGAAAGGCCCCTGCACAAAGACTTGAAGCAGTTGTGTCCTTGTATATCCACTGACTTGACTGGTCCCAGAAGAGGTGGTGGGAGGGGTGGTTAGATCTATACAGCCATCAGTGAGATCATGCAGCAGGCAGGAACAACATGAATTACACACCTAGAAGGTCCCTCATAAGCAGGATGATCAACTCCCTTGACAAACAGAAAAGAATATCTTGAATTATGTTCCAAAGACAATCAGCCAGGAAGCTAGGTATGCATGGCCAGATACACGCGACGAGGAGAGAAAGATATGCACAAAAAATCCCTTGTATCACCCGGCACAGATGGCAGTTCTTTCTGAAGTTGGTGCGATGCTCCCGATACTGGTAATGTTTGAGCCAGATGTAATGACAACGTTGCGCAATGAGACGAAGCCATGGTGTCGAGAATTGTTGTGAAGCTTCGCGAGCCATCGCCGCAAGTTTGTTGATGGAACTTGAAGCAAAGAGCGAGCGTGGTGTTTACAAGCACGTGACAAACATGTGGACATGTTGTGGGCACGTCGCTCATTTATAAACAGTCACGGCCTTGGTTTTCACGCATCTTTCCTTCTCTTCTTTCTTCCTTCCCTTCTCTTTCTTGCAGGGTTGGGTCCCTCTCGGTGGTGAGTGATCTTAGCAGCTGAGATGGGACTAGGGCTTTGTGCATGGTGCTGAGATTTGCAAGTGATGTACCTGGAAGCCACGACCTTGGAGGCTGAAGCTCACTACATCATGACCAAATCCAGGCATTGACGAACAACAACCTGGCCTCCCTCTCTATGTGCCATCCTTCTCACATTGTATTGCCAGCTACTAACCTCTTCTGATTCTAGATTGTGTCAACAACATGGAGGCGGATTTCAAAGGTAAGCTAGCCTCACATATAGGGACTTATGACTCACCAGCAATTTTATATCTAGCTTCATTCTTTCAGACGACATGCTCCAACAAAATATTCAGCCCCTTTGTGATTACGCCCACACCCAGCCAGCCAATTCAAGGCCCCTGGGAGTTCAATATCCTTGATGCGCTCAAAGAGGAGAACGAGTCACACATGGAGAAAGAAGATCATGGAGAGGGCTATGACTCAGAGGAAGAGATCAAGCTAGAGGATGATGACCCACCCCACCACTCGCCACCCACCCCTGTGCCAGCTTCTCTGACCTTGGATTCATGCGCCCCAGTTGCATGCCAGCACTCACCTCTCACCCCCGCCCCATCTGCTTCTCTCTCAGCCTGTCCTCCATCGACTTTGACTTCTACTCCAATGCCGATGCTTTCCACGTCTCGCTGACAGCATGTGCCTTCGAAAGCCGCAAAAAGAAGGGCCCATAAGCCTCATCAACGAGAGAAGCGTGATGCAGCATGACAAGCCTGGGCTGAGGCAGATTGACAGGACCTGGAAGACCAGTTTCACGCTTGAACCAAGCTCATCACACTGCACAAAGCATCACAGGCGAAGCAGTACACCGCCTCAGAGATCCATATGGCCAGCCTTCCTGTGAGTTCATCAGGTTGGACTGGTCATCATCAGAGGTTCACCCAGGAGCACAGTAGTTTGCAGGAAGTGTATGGTCTCAGACTACATCTGCTTGATTGGCAACTGGAGTATGTCGCATCGTTTCTTACTCATGTGCTTATTGGTTTGACTCTCGATTGTTTCTTACTCATGTTAGTGAAACATACATGATTATCAACAAGAACCAAAAGCTCATAGGAGTACTCGGAGCACCTCCTCCTGGACAAAGCGGAACGGACTGGAAGCAGGTGGTCCAGGTCGCAAATGCGGCCATCAAAAAGGCGCACAGACAAATCTCATTCACAGAAAAGGAGGAGAACCATCGTTGTGGAGACTTCCCTGCTGCCACGTACGGAATTTCGTTCGGGGGAGGTCAGAAGCAGCCAGGTATACTGAAGCATTCAGCGAAGACAAATGCCATCCTCCAAAGCTTGCTCATGAACACAGCTTTCAAACGTATTTCAGGTTATGCCAATTGTGAGTGTTGTTCACAATGATTCATTCATGCTTGACTTACATCTGTTGTAGCTCTGTTTTTGACTTTCACTCCCCGCATGTACCAATATTACCTGGACGGTCTAGTGGCATTGAAAGAATGGAACCCTCAGCTTGTTTCCAATTTCGCTTGGACTGCTTTTGCTGCGTGTACCTGGAATTTTGGGCCGGCAGCAGTCTCTTATCCTCATACTGACAATGGGAACATCGCCTTTGGATGGTGTGCTATCACAGCCCTAGGAAACTATGATCCCGATCAAGGGGGCCATCTCATTCTCTGGGACCTTGGTCTTATTATCAGGTTTCCACCTGGTGCAACAATACTGATCCCATCCGCACTTCTACTTCACTCAAACATTCCAATCCAAGAAGGCGAAAGTCGATATGCTTTTGTTCAATACTCTGCTGGCAGATTGTTTCACTGGATGTACCATGGCTTTCAGACCAAAGAACAATGGAAGTGCGACGCCTCTGCAGCCAGATTGCGCCAGTATGAGTGTGATCGTAAAAACTGTGCACATACTGGTTACAGGAGATTTTCACGTTTCACAGAGATTGTTGAAAGATATGAGCAGCTCCAGGGCAGGTAGTTGATTCATTTCAGATCTGAAGATAGTGATTGTATGTACTATTTTGTTGTATGTAATTACATGTCTTGTAAAACATTTAAAAGTTTCTTGGGTTCCTTCTTCAAGTCCACAAGAACATGTCTCAGAGTGGTCAGTAAGGTATGAAATGAGGTAACCTGAGCAGACAGTTGTATGTTCTCCTTGAGCAGGAGATTATACTGCTGTCTGGCTGACCCCACACCCTCCCATAAGTCGTTATACTGTTCTTGATACTCTGCCAATTCTGCTGCCATTTTGTCTCGCTCCTGCTGAGTACACACCAGCTCTGATGATTTTTCTTGGCAGGTTCACAACAAAACTTCAAATGCCTGGGCAAGGCGATCCTGATGGAATGAAAGCTTGCACAATTGATTGTGCTTATCTTCGTTTTCTCAGGTGAGAAGTTGGATGTACCATTGAGCATGCTCTACACATTGAATGAGATGAGATTGAATCAGAAAGGGGACAGAAACACTTACTTTCAGGATAGGGTGATGATGATCGAGTGGCATCTGGGTCCACCTGGCTTTCTTCAACCTCTTCCTTGTCAGAGAGTCCAGCACGGTACCCAGAACTGAGATGCAAGCCATGGTTAGAAAGAAACTTCTCAACATATTGTTGAGAGCCTATATCATCATCAAGAGTGCTGGAGTCAAATATACTGTGAAAACTGTTAAAATAAGCTTGATGGACATGTCAGGATACTTACACTTGAGTGCGTTTCACGGATTGAAGTGCTGATGGTCTGGGTGGGCTACATGATTCATCACGCTCTCTTTTAACGCAGTAAGACGAAGGTGAGCCATCACATTTGTGTTTGCGTTTCACTGGTGTGGTCTTGGAGAGATTGCTTGGGGAGTATTCCAAGTCAGAGGACAACATTGAAAGAGCAATCAAGATTGAATTGACGCATTGGACTTAGGAGATTTCTGTGAAATGCATGGTCATGTGACAGCCTGGCCACTCTGAAACAAACCATCACTCACCGTGTTCACACAGGTTCGTTCAAGTGGCAGAGATTCAGCACTCTGATTTTATGTTTTTTCAAGGAATCCTGGGTC
>RCHF01000681.1:0-14860 GCA_003987895.1 Neonothopanus nambi
ATTTGGGCTTCCTTTTTGGGACAAAAGTCCCACTAAGTGGGACTTTCATCCAAATATGGCAGTCCAAAAAGCGCAACAAAATTCTATCTATGACTGTTGATGAGAAATTAGGAATTTATCATCCTCAGGTGTTGCCAATGTATGAAGATAGTTACATACTTGGGCTTTCTTTTTTGGACAAATATGACAGTCCAAAAAGCATAATAAAATTCTATGGCTGCTACAGCAGCATGAGTCTTCTGTGCATGTCCCTATATCAAATTGTAGAACTCACCTGAGACCATAGAATATACTTAACACTGTATTAAGCTACTTATATTTAGTCAAACTTGACTGAGCTGTGCAGAAATTACCTGACACTATATCACACTATATATCTAGTCAAACTTGACTGAGCTGCATAGATCTGTAGAAGTTTGTATATAGCTCCACAGATCTTTACAGGGCCTCAAAGTCTATACAGGCTTATATACATGTCTACAATTCTTAATTTTCTGTGGGACCTGTAGATCAAAAATCAGGTTTTGCTGATGTAGTATATGAAAGAAAACTAATTGTGCTGGTAGCAAAGCATGCACACAAAAGTTCTTGAGTATTCTACTCACAACCCATGATATTGCCAGTCCCCAAATTCATTTAAGTCTTATAGTAGCCCTACTTAAATTAGAGGTAGACTGGTATTATACCAGTTATAAGTAGATAGTACCCGGGAATCCCTATGAAGGTTCTACCATGGTCTCTGCGCCATGAGCTCAGCTTTCACTGGGTCAACGGGTCCAGGGTTGCGACTCATGCCGCGTCGATCTGCCCTGGGAACGGCGTTTCTGTCTAGGGACCATGCCGTATTCTATCCTATCCTATCCTACCCAACCTTCTCCCTCTGCCTACTCTAACTCGCCTCTCATCTAATACTCTATGCCAGTTCCCCTTATTCCTCTTCTCCGCTATCTACCTCCCTTGCAGAGTTGTCGACAACGGCATGGCTGGAAGCCAAAATCCACCTCGTGTCGAAATTACTTGCGTTCATGCCTCCGAGGTATGCCAAGCTACCAGGACCAGTGCTTGCAGTGTACCTGCAGCTCTTAAGTGATGTTCTGGATGGCGTCCCTCCAGGCGCTCTAGGATGTTCACCCGGCGCTGCTGCTGCATCATCTTCCGTAGCTAATACTTCGACTGCTGGATACGAATCTGACGAAGAGGGGGAGGGAGTGTCTGAGTCTCGTCATTCTCTGTTGAGTCATTTGATCTCGTTATAAACGGCAGGTGAAGGCAAGGTATTTCCTGGTGAAGTTGTTTGTGATTGTTGGAGTGTAACCTGTGAAGAGGGATGTGGTTTTGGGGCTTTTGTGGGCGCGAAATGGTGGCGGGTTTGTGAGGGAGGTTTGGCGAGGGTGAGTGAGGAGTGGGATTGGGGAGGGACTTGAGTGCAGTTGCGGCTGGGGCATTGGTGGGTGGTGGCAGTCAACGACAATACAAATAATCTGTACCTACATGTACCCCCAAGCTCACAATTAGAAGAAACCCAGTATTTACCGCTAAGTGCTTCGAATATTACTGAACATGTAGAAACCTCTCAAAATGGCAAATCCCACGGGGTCCCAAGGAACTGTTCCAAATTGGGACTTTCGTCCTTCGAACCGCTTCTGCCTTAATGCTCTCCTCTGCTCTGTTACTGTTAATGTGGCTAAGACCATTCTTCTGCACTGTCTTTCTCAATAGTCCTTTCAACTTTGGACGAGCAAAGAAAGTGATGGACAGACATGCCTCAGCAGCGGCTTAGCCGCTCAAAGCCGCTGGGGAGCCGCCTAGAGCCACTTGCCGAAACGGCTCAAGTCAAGCCGTTTGGGTAAGCGGCTCAGCTCAGCTAGGCTAGGCTCGGCTCAAGCTGACAAGCTAGCTGAGCTGTTGGCACCCCTACCTCAGAGATGCCCGCTGGATCCTGGAAACCGTCGTGCCTCGTCTGGAGCACTCACTTCTTGATTACCTCGAGTCTTACTCGGGGTCTTGAAAGCTGGTGTGTTGTCGATTCGCATGGAGAGTTTTCATAGTGGCGAGGTACAGGATGAACCCATGGAGCGATTCTACGAAAAGACCATTCGTCGACATCATGAGTCTCTCAATACACTGAGTGGTGTTTATAGGGTGTTAACTGATGTTGAAGAGACGATTTGAGTATTTACATAATGTAGATATGAGATATACACACACACTTTTCATGGGGACCTTGTGTGCTCGTGCTGGAGAAGATACTTTTGGACCTGCCAAGGGAGATGCGGAGGAGATTAGCATGTGAAGGGACATTCCAAAGAGATTCAATTCAAAGTGGGTCCTATTCTGGCCCATTGAGGTGATTCCATTATTGCTCCCGTGTTCTAAAAGTTCCGACAATGACAGGGACTACCGCACTAACACCAGAAATGGCTTACATGGTAAAAAAAGGCTTTGTGCGTTGATCGGGAATCAGCATATCTTTCTTTAGCTGTGTCATTGATATGACTTATGGCCTGGGCATGGGTGATTGCTACACGTGTACAACACGTTTCCAGCTTGCTTAAAGCTCTCCTCAGCGCTTTTTTCTTTCCTTCCCCCATCATATCTCATTGATTTCATACACAAAGTGATTCATTGTGCAAAATGAGCAATCCCTTTCAATCTAGTAGCCCTGGTCTAGCCCAGCAGGATGGTCCTTTGATTAGCTCTAGCTTAGATAGGGCTCCAGATCAGTGAGTAGTATATTTCTTCTCACAACTGGTAGACTGGTGTGACAATGGTAAATGTTCCTTGGATAGACCAACTGAAGACTCAGAGGCTTCTAGCAACCCAACAATGCAGCAACAGCCTGTTGCTCACCATCAGTGAGTAGCTCATCATGAACAAAACTGGGTCAATATCATGATCTATGAATAGGGCTATGTTCACTGGAGCTTCTGACTTTAGTATTGTAGATGCTGAAATTAATATGATTGCTGGTAATATGTATAAGCATATTCAGCACATTCAGCACATCCATGGACAACCAGCATCTCAAGTTGAGACTCAAGTTATAGGTATGAGATAAATGTTGTGAGTAAGGGCTTGCAATATTGACCCTTTCAACAGCTGGATATGATGGAATGTCCAATCTTCCTTCTCCAACTCAAAGTTTCATTGGCAGAAGTGATATCCTCTATGAACTTAGCCAATATTTCTTGGCAGAGAGGACACAGAAAAATAAGAGAATACAGAAGAGGGTTGTTCTCCATGGATTGGGGGGATGTGGGAAGACACAAATTGCACTGCAATTCAGCATGCAACACTTTAAACAGTAAATCTCTGATAATTGAAAAAAAGTGGTATATAATACTAATGTCACATCTGATTAGATTCAGCAATATCTTTTTCATCCAGTCTAGCACTGAGGAATCAATACAGGCTAGTCTCCTGGATGTGGCCAGAAAGTGTGGTATCTCTGTATCTGACTGGCATTCTGCAATCCACTGGCTCCATAGTCATATGGAGCAATGGCTGCTCATCTTTGATAATGCTGACAGTATCAGCTTAAACATTGGGCTGTATGTTCCACAATGCACTCATGGCAATGTTCTTGTCACCACCAGGAACCCAATGATCTGGAAGGCAGCAGAATACAGAATCTATGTGTCCTGCATAAGAGAAAATGAAGCTACAGAACTCCTTCTTACTCATGCAAAGAAAAACCAAGATGAAGATACTATTCAAGTTGCCTTGGCTATTGTAAAGGCACTTCATTGCTTTCCTCTTGCTATTGTCCATGCTGGAAGCTATATCCAAGATCTGGACTGTTTCAATGGATATCTAAAGTTATACACTCAGCATAGAGCCAAGTTACTCTCCAGTAACATGAGACAGAATGAATATGAACTATCAGTCTATGCCACTTGGAACTTGAGCTGGAGACAGCTGGATGATAGAAGCAAACAGTTCTTACAAATTTGTTCCTGTCTCTATTTTGAAAACATCCCAGGCTCATTGCTTGAAAGAGCATATAAATATATTGAACTGCAGTGGAATGATCCCCTTCCACCCAGTGAAGCATTTAGAGAGGGTAAACAGTATCTGGAGAAATTCATATTAGTGGAAGATAAGAGTTGGGATGCTATTGCATTCAATAATATGATTCAACACTTGAAGTCATCTTCACTTTTAAAGAGGGGTGGGCAAGAGAATTTGCATGACATACACCCCATGATTCAGCAGTGGTTGAATGATGAGATGTCTCTAGAAAGAAGAGCCAGCATGTGGAGCCTGGTAAAAGGAATTCTACCAGGATCTGTGGCTTTTGTTGATACAGAGGAGGAGATGGAGCACTGCTTGTTACTACTGCCACACATATCAAATGTACCAAGGGTTCAAGAGACAGATGTGGGATGGGCATTTGGGAGAATCTATTATGTGGGTGGAAATTGGACTAAGATGGCAGCAATGTATGAGAATTGCTACAAGCAATATCACAAGTGTCTTGGAGCTGCACATATAAGAACTTTGAAATGCAGAGAGTGGATAGCAGTATCCTATTTGAAGATGGGAAGACTGGAGGAGGCTGAGGAGCTGAGAAAAGAGATTTTTGAGATCAGGAGGAGAGTACTTGCAGAGGAGCATCCATCCACCTCAACTAGTATTCAGAACTTGGCCTCCACCTTTTCTGATCTTGGAAGGGAGAATCTTTCTACTCTCTCCAGTATCCAGAATTTGGCCAATAGCTATTCTCATCAGGGAAGATACAGAGCAGCTCAGGAACTGCAGGAAAAGGTTGTTGAAGTCAGTAGGAGAATACTTGGAGAGGAACATCCAGACACTCTCACCAGTATTTACAACTTGGCCAACACCTATTCTGAAATGGGAAGATGGAGAGAAGCTGAGCAACTGGGAGAAAAAGCTGTTGAGGTCAGGAAGAGAGTACTTGGAGAGGAGCATCCAGACACACTCTCTAGTATTCACAATTTGGCCAACACCTATTCTGATATGGGAAGATGGAGAGAGGCTGAGGAACTGAGAGAACARGTAGTTGAGGTCAGAAGGAGAGTACTTGGAGAGGAGCATCCAGACACWCTCACCAGTATTCAMAAYTTGGCATCCACCTATTCTCATCTGAAAAGATGGAGAGAGGCCCAGGAACTGCAAGAAAGAAGTGTTGAGGTCAGCAGGAGAGTACTTGGAGAGGAGCATCCATTCACTCTCACTAGTATTTACAACTTGGCCTACACCTTTTCACATATGGGAAGATACAGAGAGGCTGTGGAGCTACTAGAAAAGGTTGTTGAGGGCAGGAAGAGAGTACTTGGAGAGGAGCATCCAAACACACACTCCTCCACACAGCTTCTGACATCTATTCATCATGACTTTCAGAGTTCTGGTAATGTGGCTACTACTTCTATGTCCAGTCCTAACCACATGTGGCAAAAGGCTAAGAGATTTGTGAAGAGAAAGAAGTAGGCATGGATATTATTTCATGGATAAACTTTCTTATTACCCTCCAATTGAAGAAGTAATATAATAAAAGAATAGATACTTGATAGGAGAATGTAGAAAATATCAGCTGGGAAATACATATGACGGGTCATAAAACTGATAAATTCAGAGTAGTAGAAATGACTCAACTCATAGTTCTCATTGTCATAAGCATGGCTCTTGCATAGGCATTCTTAGATCTAAGATTACCTAGCCAGGAAAGTTTCTACAGTGGAAATCAGAGGTATCATGAAACTGAGTGTGAAGGGGGAAGGAGAGGATGAATTTGCTGAATTTTAAGTACTGATATGAGATGTGGAACATTTGAAGCAAAGAGTAGGCAAATTATGTAGATCTAGTGGAACCAAATAGCACAAGGCTGGATAGGACCTAAAATGTGAAGCCAGAAATTAAAACAAAACAAAATGCCCCACTTGGCACATACAAATAATGGTATCTGATCTCTCTCACAAGTAATTCCATTCTGTTACACATGTCTTGATGCTTTAATTTGCCAGAAATCATCAATAGGAAGGAGCAAACATTTTATATAGAGAAATAACACAAGGTAGATCAGCATTCAACAGCACTGATCAACATCCTATAGACAGCAGAGGAGGGTAAAGCAAAAAGGCAGAAAATCAATGAAAGAATCAGAAAAGCATGCAGCATGACACTGAAGCAAACACTTGCACATAGAATGCTTGAGCAGGATCAAGGTCCCCTTTCCTCCAAGCAAGGGGCCCTCAGAAGGTTGTTCTGGGATACTAGGTTGGTCAGTCAGTCAGTCTGGGAGGTTCTTAAAAAATTTTTGGTCAAGACTGTAGATTGTTGAAAACATTCATTTAGCAGAGTCTTTCTTTTTTGGGTGCTTTTTTTGACATGTTAATGTGTCCTGACACACTTACAAGATGATAACCAATACATCTGGTAGTGCAAAGTAGAACATTGAGGGCAACTGGACAGTCAGTGAAGGTAGATGAGATGCTAGATGCATCACTACTTGTCTTCATTGGATAGTATTATGCAACATACACTACCATAATTGGAAGTATGTTCTCACACTAGTTAGTTGGTCAGCTGGGCTAAGAGCCCTTGAATAAAAAATTGATCCTACTTATATAATTTTTGAAAATTCTAAGGACCCCTTCGTTTCATTGATTTGGATGGGAGACATTAATTTTCTGCAAGTGGTCAATGAAGTAGATGTATGTAGTGACAGAGAGATTACATACCTGCCACACCAAGAAGTGAAACTTCATTCAATGAAATACTCTCAAATATCAAGTACTGCAAGCCTCATTGGTTCTGGAATGCCTTCATGAGTTCATGCATCAGGAAAAAGGCCCTGTCCCAATGGTGTCTTGAGGATATCTACAAGATAGCCTGAGATAGCCTGAGGACATCTTAGAAGGCCTAGGAGTCTTAGAAGTCTTAGGAGTCTTAAGACATTTTCAAGAACATAGACCTATGCCTTAGAGACCTAAGACTCCTAAGACTCCCTAGGACAGCCCAGGACAGCCCAGGACAGCCTCAGGACAGCCTCAGGACAGCCCAGGACATCCTAGGACAGTGGGGACTATCCTTAGTGTCCTAGAATACCTAGGATAGTCCTCACTGTCCTAGGCTGTCCTAGGCTGTTCTGGGCTGTCCTGGGGGTGTCCTAGGGAGTCTAAGGTCTCCTAGGTCTCTAAGGCATAGGTCTATGTTCTTGAAAATGTCCTAAGATTCCTAAGACTCCTAAGACTCCTAGGCCTCCTAAGATGTCCTCAAGCTATCTTGCAGATATCCTTAGGACACCATTGGGACAGGGGCCTTTTTCCTGATGTGTTATGCAGTATACTGGACAAGACAAGTATCTTGTAAGTTGTGTTTATCACTCAACATCAGAGCATTCTCTTAATTTTAAAGTATAGGCTTGGGAGCAAGTTTATGAGTTCTTGAATTGAAGGATGAATGATGAAGGCACTGGCAAAGCAGTAAAGATCAATGAAGTATATCATCCCTATCATATGCCATGCTTGAAGCGAAGCACATCTATGTATTTACATTTATACAGACGATTCTATCCTGACATGTATATCTTATAGACTATGCACTTTTCATCAAGATCTTGTCATTAATACATCATGCACAGATTGATCACACTCTTTCTAGGTAGAATCCAACTGTAGATAGACATATGTATTGTAGTATCTACAGTGACCTTTGTCAAACCCAATTGCAACACATTAGTACTTGGAACCATGCTAGTAATAGACTCCTCCTCCTGGGCTGATGATGTAGGAAAAGAACAGGATGGATGATCTTGAGCAATGAAGATGTTGTGAATCCATGAGTACACTTACAATGTGTAGACTACTTAATTGTCTAGACAGTATCAAGCCCCCTGTCTCCTCCAAGTCAGCTATTTCTGGTCTCACCTCCATTATATCAGACTCGGTAATTGACCATAGCATCAGACAACTATTCATGACCTCCTTCACATTGTACATTGCACACGAGCCTCCCAACAACGCCGAAAACATGATTTATGCCTTTGAATGATGAAGATATACCGAATATCTATTGCTTAGCTCTTGTGAAGACACGATCTCTTGTTTTCGGGTTCGATGAAGCATTGAACATGTTCAATTGATACAAGTATATGAAAGAAAACAATTGATTTATAAGTGTATTTACACTCGTGTTCACTTAGCTACTGGATGGTTAAACCCTTCAGCAAGGCATCAGGAGTGTACGGGATGAATAGAACTGAAAGTAGAACTTACAAAGATAGAATAATCATTCCTACCGCCTTCCCCTTCATCAACGCCCCTCTTTCCACCCTCCACCCTCCCTCTAGCCAGACCTTTGGTCTCCTCATGGCCCTCACCTGCTCCCTTGACAACATTGATATCGGTGTATCGTCCCGATCCCATACTCGTCCCGGTACCACTCGTCACTCCCAGAGTCCAGATATCTGCGGTACGGCAGACTTCCACATTCTCCTATTGCCAGTGAATCGGATTCTCTACTTAGCAAGTAGGTGAGGAGGAAGTCCAACGATCACCTGGTTAATGTTTCAACATCCGGTTCAGTTCCTGACAACTCATCGTGTGACACGGACGAAAACGATGTTTGAAGAAAAACAAAGCGCTGTACAGGATTGTTGATATGAGTAAATTCGTGTTCACATACACTATGATACTTTGCTAAAGGTTTAAAACTCATCAAACAGCCGGGTATGTACTATGAAACGAGGTAAGCTTACAGAACGTATAACACCTGCATCATAATGTTAGCCCTACCACCCCATCCCATCCCACTGTCAACTTCTTCGACACCATTTATCTCTTCGATTTCCCCATTATCCCAATCATTGACACGGTCGAAATCGTTTTTCCTCGAAATTCTTCGGGATCGATGCATAGGAGGTTAGGTATACCGTGTCGGGTCTAGTTTAATAGAATTAACGTGTGACGTTCGAGGTAACGTAGTTATTGAATTATCGTCTATTGGTGGCTGACCACTCACCAGCGAGTAGAGCAAGGCATTGGCGAAGGTATTTCCCATGAGAAACAGCGTATACGGTATACCCACACTTATAGTCCACGTCCAGCCCAGTCTTCAGAGGTCCCTGCTTCTAAGAAGGGTCCCTTCCCGAAACTGAACATCTCTATAAAGCGAATCATATTTCGTGCGTTGTGTTGGCCACTCACCAGCGAAAACAAGGTATTGGCCAACGTATTTGCCATGATAACCAGCCTAGATTTACCCGCACGTATATATTACGTTCAGGCCTTCCTCCGCTGCTGGTATCGCATCTCCTCGTAGATTCTGTCCAAGAATTGTCGTACTGCTGGTGTTGTATTGGGCCTTGGCAACTCAAGGGTGGATTCAATGCATAGGAAGTATATTTACGCCTGTATTCACTTAGTAGACGCAGCTCTGAGTCAACTAAAGAGAGGCGGCGCAGAACATGCCAGCTTTTCAGAAGGTATGTAGTGGTTGAAAGGAAAAAGCAACTCAGCAAGGAGCGAAACTCGAAGCCCCAGCTTACATACGCTGTACGATCACGTGGAAAATTGCCATTGAAGGATATTTCCCTCCGAGTCCCAAATCCCCTTTTCATTCGCGCACCACGGCACCTCCAGACATCTACCTTTTATTTCTGATACACATTCTGATACGTATCGCGGTCCGGGCTACATCATACCCCCTTCACATGGGTTGGCTTTCGATGCATCCCTTCAGAAGTCGCTTGGAAGTCTCCGCAAAATTCTACGGTCCGGGATTCGTTCATTCCTCTCACATGGCCTACATTACGCTGTAGAAACTTCTGAACAGTCCAAGGCGAATCATTAGAACTATCTGATGACGATCTCTGTAGGATGGGAGAACGTTATTGTATCGTCGTATTCGTATGAGTGCTCAGGGTGACGACATGTGCGTGCACCGCAAGCTCCATGAAGAGCCGTCATCAGACCGTCTCTCCTGACGGTGCGTGTGTTTGTTATATTGGAATTGCTTGAATACTCGGGCTGACATTCCTCGTTAGCTTGTCTCTGAAGATGAAGATACGTCCAGCATATATGAGCGTGCTATTGGCAGTCCGTTCTCTGCAGGTTCTCGCTCAGGCTACTCATCTCGCCCCTTATCCTTTCACCACACTCTCAATAAGCTCCCTATTTGACAGTCAAGCAGCTTCACCCAACGGCACCGCTGATTTTGACGGAAATGGGAATGGGTTTGATAGTCAGTTTCTACCGGTTGGACCCTGGACGTATGATGGGATAACGGTAAGTGGTCTGCGGACAGACGTTCATATTCGCTGCCTGATACTTACACAATTTAGTATGACCTTCCGCAGATTTGGGGTACGAACAACGATAATGTTATCGCAAACGGGCAAGTTATCACCTTGGACAAGCCGACGTTTGTTCGTGAGCTGCATCTCGTGTACTCTGGCGATGCGGGTGGAGGTGAGTGATGGCCCTACCATTGAACGTTGAACCCGGGGGTTGTTAACGAATATACGATATCTGTAGCCGGAGAAACTGTGACTACATTTGAGCTCAGTTTCACGGATAATTCTACGGAGCAAGTTCAATGTGCGTAATCTAAATCTATGCTTATGTATGAACCATAAACTCACACATGCAAGCGTCTCAGTATACGCAAGAAATTGGTGGAAATGGCCTTATCTCAACGCTGCTCCCATCAGGAGGTGGGTATCTATTCATTCCTCGAGCTCCTCCCATCATATTGAGCTTAAACATAAACAAATTCGTGAATTCGTTCGTACAGCCCATATTCATTCGAAGCAAACGGGACAAGCAAGAACTTCAACCATACCAAGATCTTCCAATGGTCAACCCCCGTCAACTCGGAGCAAAAGTTACAAAGCATTACACTTCCTACCGAGGGAAGTTCACAACGTCTGCACATCTTCGCGATGGCTTTCACTCCGACGTCGAACGATACCTCGAGCGAGGACCAAGGACCATCTCTAGCTGTCCGACGAACGAGGTTCACTTCGAGATGGGAAGGAATTAATGGGGCTCGTGCACAGGCTGTTCAGGTTACTCTTTCGAATATGTTACCGACGTATAAACTCTCGAAGAATACCTCGTTTACTTCTGCGCATTCTGTTGAAGTGAATGGAGAGGGTATCACGACTGTCGCTCCGGGGATTGTATACAGACTCGTTCCTGGGGATGATGTCAGGGTAGATGTGTTTGTTACAGGTAGTTTGGATGGTGCGAATGCGACCGTTACGATTAAAGATTCCAAGGGGGTTGTCATGGGTGTTTCGGAGGGATGGGCCGCGAAGGCACTTGTGGAGAATTGGAGCGCTGATGCGGATGTTTTGAGGACGCATGAGACGCCTAGTTGGGTGAGTGATGTTGATAGTATACTTTTTCGTTGCTGATTGAGTGATTTGATAGTGGAATAATGCGAAATACGGGATCTTGTTAGTGTTGAGTGTATCTTCGACGCGAGGGCATTTACTCACATGGATTGGATTAGCATACACTGGGGCGTGTATAGCGTTCCCGCTTGGGTACGTACCGGTGATTTGCTTCGAAACCAGTTATTTATTCACGTTCAATGGGATAGGGACCGCCGTCTTCATACGCTGAGTGGTACAAGTGAGTGGAGTGTAATCATTAACCCTCCGTCGTATCTAGCACTAAAATCCACTTTTTCGAGATAGCTGGAATCTTCATTCAAGTCCCGGTCCAAGTAATCCGACGTGGGAGCATCACTTGCAAACATATGGCCCGGTAAGAGTTGTCCAGCTAAAGTTCTCGCTTTGAATCTTATTCGTCGTGTAGAACGTGCTTTATGATGACTTTATCGCGAATTATACTGCGTCCAAGTTTAATGCGAGTGAATGGCTTGATGTGTTTGATCAGGCAGGAGCAAAATATTTCGTCTTGGTCACGGTCTGTCTTTTCATCAATCCTTCCGTTTTCTCTATCTTAATCTTTCCCCCATAGAAACATCACGACGGATTCGCACTATTCAATACTGGAAACTCAACAAACCGAAGCGCAGTAGTCCTAGGTCCCAAACGGGACCTAGTCGAAGAACTATTCAACACAGCTAAGAACGAAAAACCCCAACTTCATCGAGGGACGTATTACTCTTTACCTGAGTGGTTTAACCCAGATTACGCAAAGTATGGGTTCGCTCAATGGCCTGGGGGCTTAGCGCACAATGCGTTCAATACTACGCCGGCGCTTGAACCGTATACGGGGCATGTTGATATTAGTGATTATATTGAGGATTTGCAGTTACCGCATATGAAGACGCTTGCGGAGAGGTATGGGACGGAGATTATGGTGCGCATATACTTTGTTGAATTTCCAAAGTGTGGATTTTTTTCGACGTTTTTCGATGGTTTCGTAGTGGTGTGATATTGGTGGACCGAATATGACGCTTGAGTTTGCAGCGGAGTTTTATAACAATGCGATGAAGGAAGGAAGGCAGGTTACTTTGAATGATAGTAAGTGCTTTTACATACTTATAGGGCGACCACCTCTTGGCGCTGATCCGTTTCTTTGTCTTTGTCTTTTTCGCACAGGATGCGGAGCCGTACCAGACTTTGGCACACCCGAATACGCTACATTCGGTTCGACGCAAACGGATAGCTGGGAATCGAGCGAGGGTATGGACCCTTTTAGTTATGGGTTAAACACAGCGACGAATGCGAGCGAGTATAAGAATGCTACTACGATTATACAAACGCTGGTTGATATTGTGTCGAAGAATGGGAATTTGTAAGTCGAGTCAAGTGGTTTATAGTAGATGGCTGACTGAGATTGAATGGTGTAGCTTGTTGGATATAGGTCCTACGGCTGAAGGAGAGATTATTGCGCCTGAGAGAGATAATTTGTTAGCGGCTGGTGTGTGGCTTAGGTATTCAGGAGATTGTGTTTACAATACGGTACGTATTTCAATTTCTACATCCTCTCGATACTCTTCTTTAATCCCTGCCACGTCATCTTCATCTAGACATACTGGTCCCAAACACCTCAAGATATAAACCCTCCGCCTTCCTCTCCATCAATCCGATTCACCACGACCCCACGTACGTTCTGCATCGTAGCATTTAACCCACCAAGCGACAACGGGACCTTGGTGATTAATAAACGCTTGCCTTTGTTACCTGGGGACGAGATGGTTCTTTTGACTCCGGGGGTCCAGGGTAGCGAGTCTGAGTCTGGGGAGGAGGCGGAGGGGAAGAATGTGGATTGGGAGATGGATGAGGGTGGAGTTGTTAGGGTTGATATGAAGAGTGAGGATTGGGAGGAGGGGATGTATGCGTGGGCGTTTTTGGTTAGGTATGGGATTGATGAGTGAGTTGGAGGGAAGGGATGAGGGGGAAAGTGCGGGGACATGTAAACGGTATAAGGACATATGTATTACCACTGCCAACCATGTATTGTGTGAATTATGTAAACTCTTAGGTGGCGTGTACTAGGGAAGGATGCCGCATCCCGCTCTAAGCTATATAAAGGAAGTCGTATCGCCCATGGGCCGGGATGGCATAGCTGGGTTGTGGAAGGTGTTTTGAAGGGCGCTTGATTGGTAGCTCCGCGCTTTGATGTTTGCTGCTTATTGGAGTGCCAGACGATAGAATTGAGCGCGCGCTACTGCGGGAGTACATAATGCGGGAGCGTCATGTTGGGCTGGGGGATGTCAACGAGGATTCCGGCGAGATATCCTGTTGATAACTGACAAGCGCGCGGGACCATCGAGCCGAGCCACAAGTCGTCCTCCGAGTCGAGGACCTAACGCCGCACTTCTCTCTATATATGTCTAGCCCACCTACTTAGCCTTTTCCTGTCGGACGTGTCTAATAACAATATGCAATGACATTGACGACGTGGCGCGGACGGAATCAACGGACAGCCTGATCATGAAGCGAAATAAAGCAGAATAAAGTAGACTTGCGCACCGAGCTAGAGTGTTGTCATAATCATAATATCGTGATATTGTATGTATAAATGATGTTCAATTGACATTCGCATTGTGACTTGGGGGTGACGTGTTCAAAGAATATGGCGCAATTTTATTCAATAGCTATTGAGTGAGCCCGGGCCAGCAGTCTATGATGGTCATTCTCGGGGAATGTGCTCCGGAGTATTTGCAGTTGAGTGAGTCATTTCGAGCAGCAGTAGAGCAGAGCAGAGAGAAAAAGTTTATAATGCGGCACTCGAAAACAGCTTTTACAGTATGAACCTAAGGAGTTATACGAACCAAATTCAAAGTATTTGCTGTATTCAGTAGAAGAAAGAAGAGTGATAAAAGGTGACAAAGTGAATTTTATGTAGTCGGCTGAATTAGGAAGGTCACTGAAAGAGGCAATTGAAAAAAAGTTTGACTGAAACTCGATCAAGGATCCTCTTGTCATGTCCCATTTCTAAATTTTTTTTTCTTTCTGACCTCTATCATCAACAGCTGGATACTACAACCCTCTTCTGCATCTCTAATATCCTAAGCATCCATGAATCCAATGGCCTCTTCGCCACCGCCTTCGTCGACTACGGCAACGACGCTGGTACGTCAGCTCATTCGTGTTACTCTCACCGTCAGCTCTCTAATTTTTCTTTCACGAAATCTCTTTCTTTTATGTCTGACTCACAGCCAAGCGATACCTCTAATGCAGGCCTGAGCTTGCTATCGCTTTCCATAGCGGCAGCTAGTGCGACGCCAATACCATTGTCGTCCAACGAGGCGCAGCAGCTGCAGCAGCCGCACCAACAGCAGCAGCAACAACAGTCTGTTTC
Source organism: Neonothopanus nambi (assembly GCA_003987895.1). Lineage (NCBI taxonomy): Eukaryota > Fungi > Basidiomycota > Agaricomycetes > Agaricales > Omphalotaceae > Neonothopanus > Neonothopanus nambi. Next base: position 14,748 of record RCHF01000681.1, read on the forward strand.
GTCTTCGGCGGATTCGTTCGGTACCAGTCCTGGTCTTAACAATGGGTACACCTCGTCGTCTGCGCTGAGCGCGAGCGGGCCTAGTAATGGTGTTATGAAGCATCATAGAAGGT
>RCHF01000682.1:0-14208 GCA_003987895.1 Neonothopanus nambi
CTTGGTACGACCGGTGGAACACACAAGGATTCTTTGAGCCCCGACTGACTCAGGACGGAAAGCCTCGCCCTGAAGGTCTCTGTCATTCCTGCACCTCCCCCAAATGTAACCGGAAGCTTGCACACTCCAACACGCGTTGACTACCGCGATTCAAGACGGACTCATTAGATGGAATCGCATGCTCGGAAAAATAGTCTCTTTGCTCCTGGGCTCGATCATGCTGGCATATTAACTCAATCTGTCGTGGAAAAGCGATACAATAAATCATCAGGCAAGACAAGACACGATCTTGGTCGTGAAAAGTTCTTGGAGACTGTCATGGGCTGGAAGAACGAGTAAGTGCTTGTCTACTTCCTCCATACTGCTGTTCTAGACATCGGCTTGGTGATAGTTATGGTTGGAATCGTGTTGCATTCACCTTCAATCCGGTGCGTATGCTCTTTCTAGCTCTCTCCAAGAATCTCATTTCCAATAGACTTTATCCAAAGTTCTGCCGACTACACGAAAATGGTGTTCTCTACCGTGCTACCCGACTCGTCAATTGGTGTGTGCGCCTTAACACTACCCTCTCCAATCTTGAAGTCGACAAAAAGCAACTTATCAACCGCACGCTGTTGGACGTTCCCGGCTACAATGCAAATCCTTTTCCAAGAATATTTTCGTGTGGTCAGGAGGAAATAAAGTAGCAATTCATTGTAGAGTCTTCAGATGGGGGCCTCGATGACGATGCGTTACTCCAGGTTCAGGACATTCTGCAGAGAATCTCGGAAGATGGCGGCCGAGACGACGACACGGATGAGGATATAGACGACTTTATCGAATAGGAAGATGGTGGAATGCCCGTGGATGAAAAGGCCCAAGAAGAGCGTCGAAAGGAGAGACAGAAAGAGCAGCAATTACGGCGGAAGATTCGGGGGGCGCTTCCTGAGTTAGCAGGTATAGACGCAAAGTCAGTGAATCCACTTAATAGCCAGGTTCCTTAACTAATGCTCATTTAGCGCGTGGGCCGAAATTCATGATGTCTTTGGAGATGGGCACGAATATGACTGGGCTCTAGTAGATGAGGAAATCGAAGGTTACGAGGAGCAGGGGAAACCTGACATGCATTTACAAGGTGTGTATTTTTGCGGGACGCATTTCTACAGTTCTTTGACGTATTTTTAGGTATTCGAACCTTCAGAGATTCCCCAACACTTATTGACTCGGGTCGATAATCTCATACAAGCCCGAGACACCCCAGAGCGCATGCAGCTGGCCACTTCGTCACTTTCTGAGTCGTCCAATATACTGCTACCATCAATCTCTGACCCCCGATGACCTCGAGAAAGATGGAGCTCGTTGGGTGACCCTACGACTCTCTTCTGAAAAGAAGCGCGAATTTTCCAGTCCCACAGGACAATCACAACACCTCCAGCACGCGCTCGTTATGGCAGTGACCTTTGCTCTGCGATGTATGTTTGTTGATGAGTTTGAGGTTCCTTACATTTGGACACACAAGCGCAACTATATTTCCCATTTCGACATCGAAGATGACCGTTCTCGCCATGAACTGCTCACCCTTCCAGAGCTCTGGTGAATATATTCTCTCGGCCAGAAGTATCGATTGCTGGTGGACCATCGAAATGCCTTAATTGCTCTTATAACCGACTCGGGGTCACGGACGCGTACTATTTAGAGGACATTTTGCCTGCGATCGACCCCCGATTCGTATCAGCCTTAGCTTCCCAGATCTAGGTCGGGAATTCGAAGCTTTAGCCCTGTTCCACGTACAGCTGTGAGGGGGTTAAGGGGAATCCGAAAATGCATAAATTTCGCTTGGGCATCTCTGAATTACCCATTATCTAACCATATCCTCATCTTGCGCATGGATACCTCGCCCAGTCCGTTGTACATCCACTCCTTTATTCCTGGTCGCTATTACTTTTTTTGCGGAAATTTCTGTCGCTCGTCTAACTCGTATCATCCTCGAGAAACTGTTGCAAAACCATCGTAACCATGCTCTTCCTGAAGAGAAGAAGAACTCTATCGCCACCCAGATTGCGATGATACCGCCCAGACTTCTTATCTTCTGTGCTTTCTGCCGCTGTTTGGTTTTGCTATTCATCCCACACTAACAAACGAAGCCTGGTACAGTCTCAAACTCAGCATCTATTTCTGAACCTCAGTGCTGATTTGCAATCGTTATTTAGCACGGTATACATTTGCACTTAGGTGTTTGACACGTCTCACAGGGTGATCGACAAGGAGCTTCTGATGCACCACTTGGTCAGCATTATCTTTACCCTCTTCATGCACTATCTCCGCTCCTTGCATCCGAATCATGTCCCTTTCACCTGCTTATGATCCCTTTCTTCATCCCAGGCATTGTTTTTTGGCGCCGCTTTGATTGATCTCCTTGACGTATTCACTCGCTCCTCGAGGTGAACACAGCAAACCAAGGGCAGTGAGAGCTTTGTGGGTCATCGCTTTTCTTCATCCGGCAGTCCAGTGGTGGCTGTCGCTTTCGTACACTTTCCGGCATTGGACAGAAATTAACTCGGCTACTCGATATGGAGCCTGGCTCTTCCCGCTCGCTTTAACACTGTATATATAGAACTTGAATTGACCAGAACATCCCCAGCGAACATAAGAGGGGCTAAGACAGTAGATACAAGGCCTTATATGGTAACTTTAAAGCATGAATTACAAATGAAATCGGGTTCTATGGAATTACATATCAAGAGAAAAAGAAAGGGCAGGAAAAGAATATTCTGAAGATGGTCTGACATGAGGAAAGTGAAGAATGCAAGGGGAAATTGGGAAGTAAAAAGTCTTATTGACCATGTGGTAACCAAGTGAAAACATCAGAAGACTTCTACCGCCTCCAAGCGTTCAGGGCCAGGGATCCGAACAATTTGCTTGTCTTTCGCATTAGCGTGAGCTCTTGAAGTCCTCAGCTTGTCTAAACTCATAGTCATGCCCTTCACATGGGCATCAATCGCGTAGACAAGGTCCCCCGAAGCTAGCATTGTGGCTCTGTCTCGCAAGTCCTCGATGTCAGCGCTTAAAGCGCTCAAGGACTGCAATGCCAGGACTACATGTACTAGAGCCTGTTTGCGATAATCGGTCAGCACCTTGAGCAAAGCCAGGCCTTCATCATACACCTGGAGCTTGCGGGCATTGCCGCCAAGCTTTGTCCAGAGCTTGAGGCGAAGCTCAGACTTAGCAGAAGATACACCAAAGCGTTCAAAAGACAGAAGATCGAACAGCTGCGAGAGCTGGTACTCAAGCTTTTCGAGGCCAGCAAGTAGAAGCTCAGCTTCGACAAGAAGGCTTCCGAGATTAGTTGAAACAACGTCTACGGAGTACATGATCGTCTTCTCAGCCTGTTCCAACGGGGGGCTGTTATGAGCTGCTTTAATGAGAGATAAGGCTTGTTCATTGACTGCTAGAGTGCTGTGATCTTCTTGAGTGAAATATTGAGCTGAAAAGAGTAGCCACCACGTACATGTCCACAATACCTCCCATCTTTGACCCGAATTTTTGCAGAGCGTGGCCAGTTCTACGAGCATCTCCAGCGAAAGCTGAAAGCATTCCAACTACAGTATACGGGATGCATAGGTAAAAAAGACAGTGGCGACGATGAAACCACACACCTATATCATCTTTGTTACTTAGATTGCTGTGTCGGACCAACGCCACTAAATCTTTGGTCACCATCTCCGCCTTCTTGACATCCAACGACAGTGATGAGCCACCAGAGAAGTTATCCAGAATACTCTCGAATGCGCAGACTTGGCTCTCCACCAGCTTGGGAAAGTTAACCCAAGGCAAAGGGGTATCTTGGGACGGGGGTGCGCGGCCAACGTCTTGCTCTCCCTCTTCAGTCGATGCAGCTTGGAAACACAAAGCACTGAGGACTGGGCGACCGCAGAAAGAGGAGAAAGAAGACGTGAGTGAGGTGGAAAGAATGCTTGAAGTACGCCCGAGGATGAGTGCTAGAAACCACACAAAGAGCAAGAAGGACAATGGACGTCGTAGTAGAAATACTCCTCCCATTACGATGTCTATAGAGAACCTAAATGTAAGCTCTAGGTAGTAAGTCGCGTAGCCGAACCATTTGTCCGTGAGTTCATCTGTAGGAAGCACTGGATCGGGGGCAGCAGGAGTGGTCGCCGAATTCTCGAACGGAGTGCGCAAGGCCGAGCGGCCAGGAGTGCTGGCTGGGGTGAATGGAGAGTAGGACATTGTACGCTTAAGTGTGTAGGGTGAGAGCCGGGAGAAGATATGCGTGTAGTGAGGATGTAAGGACGAAGTCTGAGGTCTGAGGAAAACTGACCGTGTCTTGCTTATTCTGAAGAGCATTATATCAGATTATTTGCTTCACAGCGTATCACAGTGGCTGGTGCGTAAAGGAAAGCAAGCAAATTGCACAATCGACCATTGAACAGCGATCGCTTTGTGGCATGATTTGAGGTTGAAGAGGTGAAATAAAGGGATATTTGCCCAGGAAGTCTTGGTAATTTGAAGTGTTTCCGAGTAATACACAAAGATGTTAGTCTAAATGCACACCTTGACAGAGATGCGCCCTGATCACTATGCGTCTTGAATGGGGATGGTGCGCCAAGTTCAAAAGGAGACTGACATTCAACGAAAAGCAGTGTTCATTGCGCTCAAAGATGATAAAGGCCCCTTTTCAAGGAGAGTTGCCCCCGGATTAATCAGCCTGAGAATATACCTACTATTGCCAGAACATATCAGAGTTAGTAAGAGTGAGGGTGAAGGAGAGGAAGTGGGAGGTGGAACACGAAGAGAGGATGTTGAAGTTGAGGTTGTAGCTGTGATACATACCACTCTGGCGATTTATCATCTTTAGCTTCATAGGTATCATTGAACTCGCATGCTGGATATCCTTCAGTTCATATCGACTCATCTGGAACCAAATTTCGGTTATATTCATATAGGCTATCGCGTTATTCAACATCAACCGGTGGGTTCTCTTCTCTCCGTACCTTTATCTCACGCTCCCTCTTACTCATCCTTCATTTCCTTTCCTCGCAACAGAGCCCCCTTGAACATCATTCCAACCTGGATAGTCCAAATCCTCCAAACCAAAGTCGCGTTGGATAGGATAGCGGTGTACCTAGATGAGGAAGAAGTCGATGAGAAGGTTTCTTCTCTCAAGAGGGATCTGCATTCGCGGAAATTTAGTGAGGATGGGGATGGCGGAGAGCAATTACCTGGCGCTGAGGATGATGATGTGGTCGCAGCAGAGGGAGAGGGTTGAGGTTATTGGGTACTAAGCTTAAGTGGAATGAGGTTGAGGTTGAGGAAAAGGATAAGGATAAGGCGAAGGAGAATGGTATTGACATCTTCTACCATATCCGTATCAAGCCGTAATGTTAGCCGACTCGAAATCCCTGGCTATGGATGCGGATTTGGATCATAAATTCGACTTGAGGGATATTTTAGTTGTGTTCCCTGAGGGAAAGTTGACTGTTATTATGAGTCCTACTGCTAGGCGAGTTATATGTACACATTATCGATTCTTCGAAGCTAATTTGGTGCTTGTTTGATATAGCGGCAAGACTGTATTATCGGTTCGTCTCCCCCTGTTTCCCTGTTTCCCCTTTCCTCATCTAACCCCTCTCAACATAGATGACAATCCTTGGCAAGATGACCCTCCTATCCGGCAAATTTCTCCTCACACAAGACCTCTCCAAAATCGACGAGCACGGCAACATGCAATCAATCGCCTACTCTGCTCAATCACCTTGGCTACGTCACCAATCTATTCGTGATAAATTCTTTTTGGGTATTCATTTCATGAAGCGCGGTATAAAGAGATCAAGGTGTGTGTGTGATCATGAGTATCCTCGATTTCTTTCACGTTCTGACTTTTGATCGCGCAGCGTACCAAAGCCGATGAACTGAACATCAACCCTAAGCAATCTGAGAACGAGTGGTACCGATGGCTGGAAGGTATACAAGATTGGTGTATATCACAGCAGCCGTAGTGGGGTCATCGATGTCCCGCTTACTTCGTCAATATCGAAGGACAGGAACAAGATGCTACTGTCTGTTTTATTTCGGAATACAAGTACTAATTGCATGAGGAAGGCTAACGACGGCAAGAACTGGGTTGTCGGAAGGAATTTGGAGGAGGCCACAGAACGTACCAAGGCTCTCGCTGGCAGTGTCAAATCTACTCTTGAGCAGGACGAGGATGTACTGGACACATGGTTCTCCTTTGGTCTCTGGCCATTCTCTATCACAGGCTGGCTGGAAAAGGCAATTGTATCACCGTTAGTAATAGCTCATCCCCGATCCTGATTCTTGGTCGTGTAGACACTCGATTTCGAAACATTCTACCCTTCCTCACTACTCGAGATAGGATGCATCCTTTTCTTTTGGGTGGCCCGTATGGTCATGCTAGGTATTAAGCTCACAGGCCATATGCCCTGCAAGGAGGTTTATTGCCATGCAATGATTCGCGATGCTCACGGAAGGAAAGTGAGCAAGTCTCTTGGTAATGTCATCGATCCTATCGATGTCATACAGGTGTGTCCCTCGAAGACCTGCACCAGAAGCTATATGAAGGGAATCTGGACGAGGAGATTACGAAGGCTAAGACTGGACAGAAGATGATATTCATGCCAGTCTGTCTACGTGACAACACGGGAGAGGAATTTGCGTATCGTATCCCAATACGGGTGTACAACTAGTGGATGAGGAACCTAGACTTACCTATGATACACAGAATGGCTGCTTGGCGTCTCATTCAGGAGTACGTGGCAGAGAGAGCGTCGTTACCAGTAGCGGTCCCCGTCACTGGCGTTCGCCCGTCAAATGAGCTTCGCAAAGCTGCTATTGTGCGGCTCGGTGAAACTTATGGGTTGGCCAGTCCATATACGTCCTTTATTGCGGTCGGCGATTCAGCTAACCACAGTGGAAGGCGTCATCACGCCGATTTGGGTGATCGGGCCTATGCTGGGAACTCCATAAACTACGACAACAGATTCAAACTCAAGCTCCAAGAGCTCTGAGGCGGCATCGTCTAATCAAAGCTTGGTGTCTCTGCCCATGCCTGGAAGTTGGCCAGAATTTCATTCATCGACTCCATCAGCCCAGGAAGATGACACAAGCACTCATTCTGATGAAGGGTATGATAGTACACGTACTTTCACCACCCTCAGCTCTTTAGAGTCATACTCCGAATGGAGCGAGTGGAGTGAACTTCCGTCTCCTATTTCCGGAGTCCTTCTCCCTTACTTATTCTAGGAGCGGTTCGCCCTCCGGATGTAATATTCGAGCAATCGCCTGTTCTTCTAAGTGCGTCGCCCCCACTACCGCTGCCGGTCTAATCAGAGTTGATGGATCGTTCCCTCTGCACGAGTCTCTGCATTCCCTTGTTAGTGGCCGTGCTTTCGACGAAGTCGCCAACCTTGAAGTGGACGGTAAAAACCTGGGCCACTGCACTATCGGTTGCTTATATTACGCAGCAAATGGGAGTCCAACTATGGTGAGCTTCCTCCATTCATTTTTTAAAACTTCCAATCATTAAGTTAGAAGAATGGTTTTATAGCGAATGTCTCGTGAATTCAACCGAACGATACACTTGATCATACATAGATAATATAGCCCATGTGACGCCAGGAAAGATAGAGTCATAGAAAATTTCATGTAGCCCTAGATAAAGAATTGAAATACTGTTCAAGGGTACGTTGCGATTCTGTTTGCAGGGCAAGATAGGTTTCGTAAATAGTTTCAATATCAGATGGTTGCAAGATCTGCATAGCCTGGTCATAGATTGAAAAGCACTTTGCATTAGAAATGAAGTATTCATTGTAGAGTCGGAGGTGAAGCATACCTTGTCTAAGTCTGCGCCCACTGGCAGAAAATGATCAGGCAGCAGAATATTCATCTGCAGGGTCCGGGTCGCTTCAGCCTGAATACCTGTATGGCACAAACCCTTTGACAGCTCTGTGTCCACATTTTCTGCAGCATCAAGCATTTTATTAGTTTCAGCTAACTCCTCTGAAAATCTAATTGAATCCTGGATCAAGTTCTGCCTCGCTTTGTTCTGCAAAGTGTACCATGAATGAATAGCAAAGAATAGCTCAGGCGTCATCGCGGTATGAGATCCTTACCAAGTTTTCCATCAAGTTCTTCAGATCTTTTTCTGCTCTGTCGACTTCTGTAACAATGTTGTTCTGGTCCTCGATTTGCCGAAGTCTGTCCTTCTCAAGATCCTGTTTCAACTTTTCCATGGTCCGAAGATTCGCGGGAGTTAGTCCTGACGCCAAGGCATCACCACTGCCTTGATCAGCGGACATCGGAGATCGCGGGTCTAGGGTAGACATAATTTACTACGCCTTTAGCCTTTAGGTGGTTGTGAGAGTCGAAACCGAGGCACCATTGACCATGTTTCCGACATTTGTTTGCATTGATTATTAGTATTTGGTCCTGAGATCATCACGTGAATATGAGCGTGGAGACTTAGTACTTAGTATTAACAAGGTAATTTGCGTTTCATTTTCTTCAATTACCTTCATCATCACAATACATATGCCTATTAGAGGTGTAGACCAGGATCGCTTCGTCCTTGCGGACTCATCTATACCAAATCTCGCGCACTTCCAAAAGGCATGTCACGATGGTCTTAAACTTCAATCTGAGCTCGGGTTTTGAATTGACCACTATTTTCAGAAAGCCACAAATTTGGAAGAAAGGGGTCCTAAAACACCTCCCAAACTTCCACCCGGCGTTGGAATTGAACGTGTTCAAGTTCGTGGCGAGTCTCGCGGCAAACGTATCGAAGCGTTTACATGGGTGGCACATGGCAACGCGCTACTCAAATTTGGGTTCAAGCTAGCGAACTGGATTCCCTGCTTAAGCTATGTGTTGCCAATCATTGCCCGTATCCTGTGGGGCTACTACCCAGGTCTTCGAAGGCGCCTCCCGACTGCGGTCATATTTTCTTTTTGCTTTGTATTAGCCCTCTTGTGTATCTTGCGAGGTGATTTCAACTTCCAATTCGAGGGGGTGATGTGGGACATGGAATTTTGTCAAATCATTCCATCGGCCTTCCCCACGATCTCATACTGTCTCGGCAGAGACTTTGCGCTCGCGGTGGGAGGCGGTACATGGCTCCCAGAACTCACCTCCACGGACCAAGAGATTGATCTTCCATCCCCCTCCTTTCTTTCTCAGCTACGCTTGAACTGGGGACAGTCTAGCTCCGAGTACAAACCCTATATCGTGAGCCCAAAGGCTGTACTAGAAGAAGAATTACGCATTGGTTATTGCTGGAAGTTCAGTGGCTCCCAAGGGCAGATTGCCCTCGTTTTGTCACAACCGATTGAGCTCACACACTTCACCTTATACTATCCCACCTACACCCAACTTTCTCCGTTGCAGATACAACAAGCTCCGACATTTATCCAGGTCTGGGCGTTAATTTCTGACGACCATTTGGCAACCATACTGCCCCGCTATCGTGGAGAGGTCACGAAATGGAATCGTTTTTCTTCCGAAGATTCACGCTCTGCACCCACTATTTTCAACTCTTCGATGGCTTTCATTCAAAGGGCAGCGATACAATACGACTCTAAACTTGCCACTCAGCAGACGTTCGCTGTTACTACTGTACCCACCGGGTTTACAACAAGAATTGTTGTGGTTGAAATAGTTAGCAATGGAGGAGCCAATGACACTTGCCTTCACAGAATTGCAATGCATGGGAAAGCTGCTCCTTGATACCGGGATTTTCTTCTGACAAGCAGAAGTTTATGTGTAACAAAAGGATCCATAGGATACAGCTTGTAATTTAGTACGATTCTAATACTTCAATTCATACGTAGATGTGTTTGTACAATAGGATATGGTGCTGGAAACACTGTCTCTCACTTCGGCAGTATGAATTGTCTCACGAAAGGTGATGCATTAGTCTCAGCAGGCGGAGAAGTAACAAGTTACGCTGTCATGTAACAGCTTCGATATTAGTAAGAATAAAGGATACGGTCTACATTGAGCCAACGTCTTACATGCATCGATTCAGATATTTCCTACTCAAAAAGTATCGTCTTGCGGTGGATGCATGGGTGCGGACGATAAATCCCGGGTGTTGTTGGCAGAATTTCGCCAATTCGCCACTATTCTGCCGAATGTGGCAATTGCCTGGCATTTGCCGGGACCCCCGGGCGAAATATGGCAGAATATCCAGCGCTAACCAGTGATTTTTCAGACTCAACAAGCTACATTGGACTAAATTCTGGATCGATTTCTTCCTATGGGACTCTTGGGACCGAGTGACTGACCGATAGGCGGAGTAACTAGTATATATGGTATGACGGCCTACAAATAACTTCCAAATATAGACTGTGGCAGTGCACTGCCTCCGGGGGCGGACTCTGCAAGTATTTTCGGAGTGCCTTTAGTGTGCTCAGTGCACACCAAAAGGAAGTACTTCACCAAAAGCCCAGTCAGCTTCAGAGTCGGTTCCTCTACGCATTCTCTGGTACGATTTACATGTTTTATGTCAGACAATTTCGCCGTATTTTGCCATATTTCGCCACCCCTGGCAATTGCCGTTCTGCCGTTCTGCCGGCAGAACTGACCGAAAACAATTCTGCCATACACACATAAAATCCGTTAAACACAGGCAGGCGGTGTAACGTCAAGTAGGTTCGTTCCAATCCCCTTCTCTGATTGGTCATTTTTGTTTGCAGCGCTTTATTGTTTTGCGTTGTTGATGCACCTTCAGAGAAGGGGCTTGTGGCAAGATGACGAAAAGAAGGGAGTTCTCTTGCCTACTCTACGACGTTGTGCTCGACCTATTCTCCCTGCTTTTTTTGTAGAATTCATTGCTTATATGTTCAGCAATATACTACACTCCTTCTAATCTTACGGATCGTGTTCTTTCAAGTGGAATAGTCTCATTAATCTCACTCTTTTTCTGGACAAGACTTTGACCAATAGCTCAAGCTCGAGTCCCGCAGGTGCGCCCATATGCGCTCTAGTGACTATCAAGGATCTAACTTCACTTTATATCTGCTTTTCTAGTGCGTTGGGCTGCAAGTGCCCTTTGTCAATGAGATTCTGCCTGCCTATACCCCTATCCTCCCTCCAGCGTATCAGCTCATACACGACCGACCGTCTACCCCTCGAATTGCACCTGTCCTACAGCTACGACACTAAGGAAGCATAAAACCTTATTTGCGTCATCTCTATGACTGCAGGGAATCGAGACTCACTTACCCTCTCGAATCAATGATCCTGCGAGCTAGTTGAAGGATGGTGTGACACCTTGTGACATCTGTGATCGAAGTCCGACTGTTTGACCTCTTTCTATCACTGTACTCTTCACCATGCCTAGATCAACATAAAAACACTTACCATGTGCCCTCAGGCTGTATATGACTTATACTACCAATCCGCTTTGCCTCAGAATCAACAAATCGCTTACAGTGATCACTCAAAGTTTGCTACTTATCTGAGCTTGTGACACAGTTTGCCAGACATTTATTAGTAGATTTCTTGTATTTTAGCAATTTTAACATAGACCATCCAAAAGTATGCCTTATGAGCTACAACTTTGTCTCTTAAAGGTAACAATTTGGTTGAGGAATGCATGGGATAGGCAGTCGCCAGGAACTCTATGTTTTTGAGTCAGTTTGTCACAAGCCCCTTCTTGCGAAGGATTGCTGGCGTGCCGGCACGCAAGGGGGCTTGCGTCGAACCTAGGACACCGGATTGTGCCCACGCGATTGACTCCTATTGACTCTTAGTCACGGTAAGTGCACGTGGCGCGCTTGTTCAGTGTCTAAGTTCCCTTCTTCCTCTTCAAGATATGTTCAGCTGAAAATCACCTTTGTTTTCCTGCTTCCCCCTCTTCAAAATACAGCTTCAAAAGACAAAAAGACAATGGGAGCTCGTCGCTGTAAGCGTGTGGAAAGTAAAGGAGCCCTTCTTCCAAGTGTTTTACATTTACTGATGGTCTCTGTCCATATTCCTCTTTCCTCGCCCCATATCTGCTCACCACTCACTGTCTTTCCCATACTCTTCTGGCTGCTTACTGTCTTTCCAAGTATCTGGAGCTACTCTCTACTTTGTGCTATTGTGTATAAACACCTCTTTTTGAAATCCTGGTGTGTTTCCTTGTCAATGCGTTTAACCTTCCTCACTGTGTACCAGTCAAGATGCGCCATCCTTCTCCTCGAGTGAATAAAAGCCATTCTTCCCCTTATTCCAGCCCGTCTTCCAGAAACACCTCTTGGTCTGCTATGAATCGCGACCCTTCCATCTCCAGCCACTTACCGCCATTCACGTCTTGCCCCACTAGTACTACACCCGCATGCACGGGTAGTTCTCCAAGTTCATCTTCTGACTCTAGCTCCCGATTTCCGGCGTCTTCTTCGTCATCTTCTGCGGCTTCGTCTCGCTCTTCCTCCCGCCCATTCTCTCCGCCACGCACTCCCATTCGTCAGCGTACATACTGTCGACGGGACCGTCGAAAAGGCCGAGCTTTACCTGGCTCTAGTTCTAACAATGCCATCAGCCTTACTTCTGATGACGAACAGGAGTCTGAAGATTTAGAAGCTGTGACTCGTGCCCAAAATTTGATTGCATGCACGCAATCACGTTCTGAAACTACAGCTATTGGCATTCCCGGTGAGCAGCAGGTGTCCAAAGAGGAAGACAGTGTCCAAAATTCCTCTGTGAGCTTATTTCTCCTACGCTGTATGAAGTCATTAATCTGATTCGATTCTCGCAGACGCCCTCTTCTACACTGCTGGATTTAGAAAAAGCCCTTGAAGCGTTGCAGGTGAGTCGCTTTCTTCTGGTTATTTGAACTGATGGCTCAGGCTGTTTTGTATTCTTAGGAAGCAAACAATAAGCTTCAGACATTGAAGCAGCAAGATATGGATCGCTATGGTTGCCCAATTTGCCTTGAACTGGCATGGCCACCCTACGTGTGCGTTCACTTCAATGTTCACTTCAATCTCTTTCTCACGTTTGCTTATGTCTGACATAGAGTCTCTTGCAGACATATTTTCTGTGGTCCGTGCCTCGACGAACTCAAAACCCAAGACACTCTCGCCCAGAACCTCGCAGGCCACCCTCAAACTTCTGTGGCATGTCCCCTTTGCCACAAAGCTGTTTCCCACCCACCCATGCTTTGCTTTGCTGCCCAGAGCTGGGTCATGAACATTGTGCAAGAGGAACATATCGAGCTTCCCGCTCCTCACCTACTCGACTGGCCAAACACCTGTAGAATTTGATAGCCTGCCCTTAGTATCGCCGAAATGTGTGATAAATAGCCTCAATTTATTCTTGCTGTATACTTCACTATCTTTCATTGATGCTTCTCTTCTCGTATTGATCATTAGTTGACTGTACTGTATCGACTAAGTATTTGTACTCTTATACTTATGCCTCTCAATACAAAAATTGCCGTTCTCATTGTAGTTCATTTCAAGCATGAGTTGATGACAATTAGCATAAATCTCTGTATTCCATGTAGATCTGCTAAATATGTAAACTTGAACCCGATCCGGTGAGGAACACAGTTACTGTCGAACGGTTGCAGTTGTGCTTCGGGACTTGAAAACGCTGCTTGACGCCAGCTCCAGCCTGCTCCGGCACATAGTCATTGTTACGCATCAAAACCTAAAACCTAATTTTCCTCGAGCTTGGCTTTCGTCTGCAAGCAAAGACTTACATAATTGTCCAGACTTATATCATGCATCAGGAAAATCCCCTTTGCTGTCAAGTCACCTGAGATCTAACTGGCATTCAGGGTTGCCCAGGGTTTGAGCTGAAATTCAAGCTGAACCTGGGTGACCTGGGGTGACCTGGGGTGACCTGGGTGACCTGGGTGACCTTGGGCATGAGCTCACTAGATCACCAAGCCTGAGAAGCCCTAGAGAACCTCAGGCTATGTGACTACTAGTCTTAATTCTGTGTATTACATGACTAATTTTCTTAGGGTAGCATATATGTATGAATGCTCAATCACAGTTATTATAGGTTCAAATAAGGGAAGAACATAAGAATTATACTGTTATTATGATAAATGTACTTTGTCACAGTGTATCGGAATGGATAGGAAAGGTCAAGCCCACTGAGGCTGGTACGTCTAGCTCAAACCTAAGAGTCCCTTGGACGAGTTCAATAAATGGTCTGATAGGCAAACTTGCTTTGCATCGAGTTAACAAAAAATCGATG
>RCHF01000683.1:0-18061 GCA_003987895.1 Neonothopanus nambi
GTATAGGTTTGAATTCATTTGTATAGTTGTGACGGAGTTTTGAATAGAGTTGATTAGAATTGTGTAGTTATGACAGAGTTATGAATATATTTTGATGCCCTTTTAGCTCAGTTGGATTTGTGCAGCCGTTGGACAATGGATACAGATTTGAAAGTAAGTCATAAGGTCACTGGTTCAATTCCCACTAGTTGCATTTACTAATTAGTTTGGTACAGACTTCACCATTGTGTAAGACTGCTAATTCAATCACTACTAGTTTGTAATCACATGAAAAATGAGTATCTGAGATGAGAAATGATTGTCTGTGAGAATACCTTTTTGGCTTAGTAGTCTGGGCAAACCTGAGGTTACTCCAGGTTGTCCCAGGTCACCTCAGGTCATCTCAGGTCACTCCAGGTCATCCCAGGTTACTCCAGGTTACCTCAGGTCTCCAGGGTTACCAGGGAACAAGCATAAAATCAGACTTTAATTTTGGAAACCTGGGGGACCTGGGAGACCTGGGAGATATTTGTTGACCCTGGAAACCTAAGATGCCTTTCTAGCTAGGGTGTTTTTCCTGATGTTACATTTCTTTGCTCACTCTGCACCTTGTTCCTTATTCAAACCCTCCAGCACCACACCGACATCTTCCACAGCATCTACCCAGCTCTGTAGTCTTTCCCCCACCATTCCATCAAGCTGGCACCACCAAAATAAACACATTATTACACTAAACATTCCCATATGCCCTGGAAGGTCCATCTCATCCCACTCCCCCCTTTCTTCCATGCCCACTACAATTTGACCTTTGTAATTGCGAGCTCGCCAGCCTGGATTCACTATTGACCACCAGGACCACCATGCTCGTTCGAATTCCTCTGCCGATTTCGTCACTTGGTTGGGGGGGAATTTCATAGCTTTGGCATTCTTGAACCACCAGGTGACAGCGGGCAGCTGGCCAGCTGCTGGGAAGCAGGATACCTTCATATACACATTAGTTCATACCCTTGTTTCAGAAACTAAAGCCACTCACTGTTCCCACTGGGTCTTTGTAGCCATGGCTCCTCTCGAACTTTACCCAGGCTGTCAACAAATCTTCTATTTGTTTCCCTAGATCAACACTGTTCTCCTCCATGAATGCATAGGCCAATTGCATCCATTTTGGCCAATCACCTCATTCTACACCCGCTATCCTCTCTGCCAATCCCAACTCCTCACTCTCATCATTATTCTCCATGTCACCCTTGGCTTCTTTCTGCATCTCATCCTCGTTCTCGTTCTGCACCTCAACAGCACCCGAACCAGCCTCCGCTTGTGTCCCTTCTCCTCCCGCTTCTCCAGTCGATGTGACCACATCACTAGTCATTGGTTGCAATGACGACTGCCTCTCAGTTGAACTCTCTTCTGGAGCTACACCTTCACGCACATCCGATTTCTCAAATGTTGGCACAGCCCCTTCCAATTCATCGGCTGCTTGGCCAAGATTACCCTCCCCTCGCTCCTCTCCCCCATCTCCGGTCTCTATATTTGGCTCAACGATACTATCTTGTCCCTCCCCACTGTTAGCTTCCTCAGTTCTCTCACCCTGTTCATTGACAGCATCGATACTCTCCCCATTCAAACCTGCCTGTGACTTGGGTCTTGCCACTCCTTCCGACTCGGGTCTTGCAGCTCCTTTTGGCCTAGGTCGAGGCCTTAGCCCAGGCCTTGGCTCGACAATCTTCTCAGGCTCCAATTCTCCACGTGCCTCATCCAAATCATCATCACTTAAACTGTCACCGCTAAACCCCTCGTCTGATGATGAAGCGCCTGAGGATGCAGCAGACTCCTCGTCGTCAGCACCACCCACCCGTTTCTTCACCTTCTTCACCTGTTGCACCGCCTTGCCCTTCTTGCCCCTCTTGCCCTTGCTAGCCTTTTTCTGTCCTCCCTCCCCACCTTTTTCATTTTCTACGCCTGTATCTGCACTTGCCATTGTGTCCTTAGTGCTGTCCCCAGATGGCACGTAAGGAGATTGCTGATCATCTGGCATTTTCCAAAGGCTATCACTATCCAGACCCTCATTCACGAGGCTGTCTGCAGCACCTGCTGCATCACCCTTATCAGCTGCTCCAACAGATTCTAAACACAAGTAATCAGACATATGGTATGTGTCATCAGATCTTATCTTTTACCTTTCTGAGTTTCTAGGAGAAAGTACATAAATTCAGCCATAACTTTGTTTTTGAAATTCTTATAGTCATGGAATTTCATGGGTGGAGAGTATTTGTCCCTGACTGTAGTACCGGCACTGTAGCTTAAGTTTTCATGAGCACAATCTCTAGCCAATGAAAAGGATCACTCACACTGCCAATGAAAACTTCATTGAACCCAGGACCAGTGGTGTGCCTGCAAGCAGAGTCACCAAAAAACCTGTATGCACTGTGATGGTATCCACGAAGGGCTGCACCATTCGACCTAAATTTTTCCTGCAGCTAAAACCAGAAAATATGAGGGCTCAAAACAAGGTGCGCCAAAACCATTTACTTACACCCCCTGCACAAATGGGTCTGAGCTGGTGTTCTCACCAAATGCCTCCCCACTCAACAGCTTCCAGTGATCCTCCACCTTTGCCTCATGTGCCTCCAGATTTTCGTGCTCCAGACAGCTTTTCATGTCACCGGGCTCATCATCGAACATTTCTTGCACCGCCTTGCAGTAAAAATCCATCTGCCACTTTTCATCCAAATTCGCACTCTCCCAACACTTCGCACACTCCACGGCTACCTTTGTTCTGAAGTCCGGATGTGCCATGTAAAACTTGTAGGTAGGCATGGCGCATGGACCATTTTTCCCCACCTTACGAAGCTGGGTGACCCAAGCAGAAAACAGATTGTTAGCACCCGACAAACTTTTTGCTTGTTGGCAGCAATATTTGAACCAAGTATGCAGTTGCTGTAATGACTTTTCAACCATGTAATCATAGCTCCAATGAAATACAAACCCACCTGACCACCTGTTTTGTAAAGATTCATCAAAGCATCATCACAGTGTTGGTGTAGTGCCTCTAGCTCTTCCCCTGTAGGTCGCATTGACCCTTCCCCATCCTCAGGCCCTTTTGATCCTGCGTCCTCCTCTAACACCTTGAATTCGTTGGGAATGTCGCTTTTGTGCCAGGGGAACTTGGCCCACCAATCCTTGACGGTTTTCTCAAGATACTGGGATTTTTCCTTCTTGTTGGAAATAGCCAGATACCCAGGGAGACATGCCTCTAACCACTCGAGGCACACCCCATCGAAACCTGGCGGAGCCCCAGGCTTGCCTCGTGATTCTTTTGATTTCTTCCTAGCCATTTTCTCCTGTTACTGAAGCGCACGTAGGGAGTATACTCAGGAATAGTAAGACTAGAATTTCCAATACCCAAGAGGAGCCAACATCACGCCCAGATAATATCATACCGACACTATCTCTGGCACACATGCACTTCCAGGGAATCCTAAATCCAGGGTGGGCATTGCATGGTCTTGCCTGCCAAAAAAAGAGACTCTCGTTTCCAGGTAGCTAAACAAAATCAACACACATAGGGTACTTGAGTATTATGTATTGGATGACTTGAACGATCGCCTTCATGATAAGTAGGTATATGAGCCACCCTCTGCCACTGTTCTAGTGAGGTCCTTTCAAAGCCTGCATGAAGTACCAAAAAATATTTCCTGAGTCTTACAACACAATGCAATCGATATCTTACTGGTTACCCCTTCATAGCCCTTCTAACTTAGAACTATCTGCCACCTCCAACAATGCAGTTGAAAAGCGGCGTGTGGCACATGACATCACTATTGTGCCAAACATGTACAAGTGCATTGACCCACACCGATCAACACTGAATCAACAATACCTGACACCTCGACCTCACATGTTTTAGTTCCCATCAAACTGTCATATCACCCCTGTTTCGGCAATCGTGTAGAACAACATTCTCATTAAATCCACTCATTCCCAATAATACCACGAATAATTCCCAAGTTTTACTTATGAGGAAGGGGTCCAGCCAGCTCAATGGACTGCTGAATAAGTCATCAGAGTACACGGAGCGTAAGTCCCCTCATCCATTTAAGTCCGTATCTCAGCATTTCCCTTTCCACGTGCCATCATTGTCAATGATGTCACCAACCAAGTTCAACCAGTCCCGACGTCCCCGCTCATCGCTCACTTATTTTTCACTCCCCATCAACATCCTCCATCGTCATCTCTTGCCTAACTCCCGCCCATCGCTTAGCTCTCCCACTCATCCCTCCTGCCTATTGCTTTCATAATCATTCACTTATTCGCTTAGACCACACTTACTGGACTCTTCTGCTTACATCACACACAATGGGCAAGCGCAAAGGCGTTTCAAGGACCGTGAAGCTCATTGCTGGCAATGCATATGGGGGTGTAGCATCAGAGAGGGTGTATAATCAGAAGGCCCAGATGGAGGCACATAGTAGAGGTGAATTACGACGTCTTCAAGAGCTACAAGGTACGTGGCCATCCTCAGTCTCAACAAAGGTACTCAAGCAAGGCCGCAGGACTTAGTGAAGAATCATGCAACGCATTAGCTGATATCTCCCAGGTACCGACAGTGGAGGACTCGCAGATGGAAGTCGATCCCTACGTCGACATATCGATGGCAGGATTCGATGATGATAATGACGAGGGCAATGCAGGAGGCAATGACAGCCAGCACAAGACTGTTGTCCAAGCCGTGTGGGATATCATTGCCAACGGGTATGTCTAGTCTCAATCTCACTAATGCCAGCTACTCAATTTTATTCACAGCTGGGGCCCACGACGCTACAAGGACCAGCGGACTTGGAGGTGCCGCATTCATGCTATGGATGCCAACTGGGAACTGCCGATGGATGATCTTGCTGCTGCTTTCATCCGACATCGGTACCCATCGAAAGGGACATCTGCATCTGCATCAACAATGACCAGACACTCTGATTACAATTTTACCATCGCCGTTGTAGATCTATACTCACCATCACACGATGCAATAATAAAACGTTCAGAAAATACTACCGCCGCAGTTGCTCTTGTTGAATCAGGCTATCTTGGTGCCACTCCCGAGCAGCCTGCAATTGCTGTTTCTCTACAAACATTAGAGCTGTTCCGTGTTCTGCGCTTGTTCAAGGCGTCATTCAGCGTTGAGGCATTTTCACGAGCCATTTGCTATCTATACAAAGTACCATTTCAACGGCAGTACCGCAATGCGCTATCAAACGCATTCAACGTCTATCTAGCCATATTACGCCGCGTGGGTCATCAGGTTGCCAAGGAACTTGGACACGACAGCCCGAATTACCAGGTGTTAAATTCTTGTCCTCCATGTTGCTATGAGGTACGCTCTGTATTCAATAGTTAGTCTCATTCTATAGTGACTCTATTTTAGCTTGAAGATGAACCCAAACTTTGAATCAGTCGTATGTGGGTCGTCGATGGCAATAATTCATTGAAACGTATCAAGGGAATCGGTGGACGACAGACTGGCAATACACGTGTCTTCAATGATAGTGATTATTTCCTTTCAGCAGAATATGTCAACATGTTCGCTAACGAGGTTCATGCACGGCCGGCGCTGCTTAACGTTGACCCTGACATTGCGGATGAGGAGGTAATAGAACAAGATGAGAGTACTACGAATGAAGGGGATCCTACTGATGGTGCAGAAGACCTCAGCACTTGCACGACGAACTGGAAGGCAGCTGCAGCAGATCAAAAGAAAAGAATGTGGGATGTTTTTGAGGAGACGGGCATATTTGCAAGCACATGCCGTCACTCCTTCATCTTGTGGATTGCGGACATGGTGAGAAGCAGAGAACTGTATGTACACTCATTCTTTCATGGATTTTCTATTTTGATGAGCTAGTTTCCAGGGCGAAGTATCCATTGGCAATGGTCGCCAAAGTGCTTGAAGTACTGGGCGAGCATTGGATTATGGGCTACGACATAGGTTGCGACTTTCAGAGCACTATTCTCCACAGCTCACTTGGACCCAAATTCTCTGAGAAACAGTGCCGAGCATGCGTCAACGTGTTTCACAGCTATTCTCATAATTTTCTCTGCCAACTGGAGTTCCATCCAAATGTCATCATTGGCATGGGTCTCGAGGATCTGGAGACGCTAGAACGGATCTTTGCGATTTCAAATTCACTTGCTTCAGTCACCCACTTCATGACTGCTCACCGGCGTCGTGTCTTTATTGACCTTTTCTTTCAGCAGTGGGATAGTGAAAAATATCAGAATCTCGGCACTTTCATACTCAAGAACTACATCCAAGCACTGAACATTATTGAAGAGGAAGGCTCTTCTGTCGATGAAATTCTAGCTTCACGCAATCTCACCACAGCAGACCTCGACAAATATCTCGCAGATCAGGCCCATCATTTCCACACACTTGGAAAGGAACCTGACGCCGATGTGCACGTGGTTGCCTACATTGAGCTTCTGCAGAAGTTGTGTGAGTTGAAGTACATGCTTGTTGCACTTGTATTATCTCTCATATCTTATAATATTCTCTAGCAAAGCCTACAACGAAGCCAGCAGTAGCTTCCGACTGCAAACCCCTGCAGATTATCAGTTTATCAGCATCGAGCGCAGTTATGATGTTGGACTTTCACAAACACGGAAGGCTGAGACACGGCGCCGCTATCTAGGAGAGCAGTGTGACAACATTTTATTTGAAATCACACAAATGGAGGTACAGATGGGTATCACTGAACGATGGAGTCCCTCGTCCCCTGCCTACCTTGAAACTGTGAAGTACATCTTGCAACGCAAATATCACCAAGCTCTGGAGAAACTCCATAGGTTGATCATCCAGCGTTTGTTTGAGCTTCAATGAATGAATCTGTCACAGACTGGTGAGTCACTTCACGATGATAATTTGAAGTGGTTGATTGATGGAATGCAGGGTACAAGATGCACACGCACATCGCAAGATCTCTGCAAGTGCGATCAAAGGCTATATGCACCGCAGTCCAGGCATACAACAAAGCTGCACTTGCGCTAAGTCCTCCTTGTCCCACATTGGATTGGACTCAAGCGACGCATTTTTCATTCCTCGATGAGCTCAATATACTAGGTGATACACGCAATGCCGTACGTGACAAGCCTTGGGCTGACCCCATTATTCGTGAAACCATGAAACGATATCAACGAGTCATGCGTGCGCAGGAGGAGATCATCCGGTGCAACGTCGAGGTTCGGCGCCTTCACACTTCCATTGTTGATGAAGAGAAACAATTTCGATCAATACTTGCATGCCTGGAAGCGGAGTCGAGTGAAATCCTTGGTCCAGTCCGTGAATACATTGTTCGTCGACACTGTACTAACAAGGTCTTGAGGGCTCGCATTGAAGAAATATACAGCCTCAATGGCTTCAGTGGTAATCCAACACCGGGCATACGCAAGGGAACGGTTGTCGACTCGCAACCGCTGACACAAGTGGAGGTCGACGTCAGAATGGATACAACAATGATGGGCTCAGGGACAGGGGATGTCCCAGATGATGAGCATGCCCCGGATGATGAGGATGATGAACTTACAGAGGACTTAGGCCGTGTCGTTGATTACATTTCAAACATGGCTATGTAGAGAACTTTGAATTATTAGCAGTACAATAATAAAGTGCTTGTGTTTGTATTACATTCTATTCAATACATCAAAGCGTGTACATTTGAAAGACTTAAGACATAAGTCTGTGGACTAAGGCATGACATAATAGCATTTAGTAATCATGAAGGAAGGCTCGACACAACCTGAACTTTGGCTGCTATATCTTCATCACCCCATGGATACACCTGTATGTGAGCAAGAATGATAGTCTAGTATCATGTGAGACAGATATGTAAGTTTGAGCTTACCTGGAACAGAGCATGACCTGCTACATCAATATTTGCCTCTAGAAATCTACAAAATGTGAGCCTACATGAGTGTATGAGAATACGAATGCTGTAATACCTAAGGAAACCGTACCTATACATGTTAGGAGTCATGCTCTCTAGTTGTTCTCTTCTTTTCAGTAATTTTAGGAGTCGGTACTCACTTGCATGTTGTGATTTTACTTAAGTGCATACTGACGGCGATTAGACACAGGAGCGATAGAGAGTGGCAGTAATGGAAGATCATATAGCCTTAATAGCGTGTTCCAATTTTCAGGGGAAGGAGGTAATTCTGTGAGGTTAGATTCACCATAATACCATGGGGTGCGGCGTTTCGTAGAAAATTGAGTTGGTCCCTAGGTAACACAAGATTTTGGGGAAAGGAACTTGAGTGCAAGATAAGAAGAATTGGAGACTTACAAGTAGCCTGGTCACAAACTGACAGCATGATGCACAACGTAAATCTGAAGATTTTGGCCAATGTGTGAAGCTCATACTGGTCGACCCTTGTACAGTTCAGCAACGCTGCACAAGATCGGGGTCAGTTATACTTCATTAATGATTCCCACCCACTAATATCGTATGCTGAAACACTTGCAGTTGCAGTAGCAGGCATGATCAGAGAGGTACTAAAATTACCTGTAAACTGTGCATAAGTGACTGTCATTTAATTATAATGGAGGCGGATACATGCCCGAGTCTAAAGTATACTTTGAAAAAAGTTTCTGGAAATTTTTAGAGGGCTGGAGAATGTTGACGAAGAGACCGAAGCCAGATACTGTCAAAGTTGCTCGTGATCATGAGTGTCCAGAAAGAAGTGCTAGTACGACATGTATTCTCACCCATTCTATTACCTCAACCATCGTGCCCTCCACCGACTTCACTTAAAACCCTTTGTTTCACTCTAGTGATACCTCTGAATAACTTTCTTCACTCATTTACACACCACAGTCATCTACACATCGTCTTAGAGGTCGGAGGCATACAGGTATTTGGTGTCTCGCACTCATCCCACTATTGAATTCACACTGACAAATGGTGCCCCAGGATCCAATGTACTTTTTGAACGAAGAAAACACATTTAATTCACTATATCGTATACACTGGGAAGGTGTACATTCAGGTTCAAGTTGGAAGCCTCAGTATAAACAGTGCATTTCTCAAGTTTGTATCCCTGGCACAGTTCGCTCTAAGCAAAGTTTCCAGCTAAATTCATCACGTTCATTGTAGTAGAATACCCTCATCTAATTACACATCATGTCATTTGCAACTCTATATCACCTCTGCAACGCAGTTGTGCCAGTTGCCGCCTTCCTACAACCCAACCCACTGTACCCTTAAATC
The DNA here is from genome assembly GCA_003987895.1 of Neonothopanus nambi. Classification (NCBI taxonomy): domain Eukaryota; kingdom Fungi; phylum Basidiomycota; class Agaricomycetes; order Agaricales; family Omphalotaceae; genus Neonothopanus; species Neonothopanus nambi. The sequence continues at coordinate 9,231 of RCHF01000683.1, forward strand.
ACAGACTTTGTGCCGTGCAGCTATTTTCCCATGAACTCAGCTCTTGCCTCTTGCTTCATTCCTCATCATGGCAGCAACTTCAACTAGTCAATATCTAGTGCTGGCAACGGATGAGAATCTGGCAGGCTTGTACACAAACTTGTATGTATAGGCTTTCTATTTCATCTTAATGAAGATGCTAACTTTCAACAACTTAAGACCCTTTATTCGAGGAGGATTCCATGCACCAGCATTTCCCTTGGGCATTCAATGCGAAACACCACAGATGGCGTGAGAAGTTTACGATGCGTTGCAGCCCTGGGTGCTCCGAAACATGAGCAACCCTAATTGCCTGAGCCCTGACCATGTCTTGCCTCAACTGTTGGCATTGCCGGAATTTGCGCATGCCTCACGAGCTGTAGAACGGACAAATCACATTTATTGGGCAGTCAAGCTTGGTTATCGCTGCGGAGTTTTCATGAGCGGGTATGTTTTTCTCGCTTTCACTGATCATTTTCAATCTGATTGCCTGGATAGTCATGAAGCCCTCCATTCCACTGATGCCTCCAACTCCATTTGATATTGCCGAGCTTTCTCTTTTCCTACCTTTCGACATGCTGTATCTTGCATGATTAGCAATGATCATTCTCCGGAGCAAGCTATATGAGATTACGACCCTCAGATTCGACCTGAACTGGTGGCAACGATTCGGCAGGAGGTACAAGCATTGTCTCGCTCAGCCCAAACTCACTTGAGTGCATCAGGCAGCAATGCGAATGCAAGTGGTCAAGGCACCATCGTACTACCCTACAGCGAACCTGTTCATGATGCTACACCACCTCCTGAGGATCAGATAACGCCCCCTTCTGCTGTAGATCCCACAATTCCGGCTCATATTTGAACTCCGCCTCCTGGCTCACCAGTCGCAGCACCTTCAAGGTCTACACCTATGCCTTTCCCTTTGCCTGGGTCACCGCGAACCCCTGGACGTTGAGCTGTATTGTGTAAGTCTATAAAGCTATAGTTTTTTTTCTCTTTATTTTTGTTGCATCAACTTTGCTGACTGGCATCAAAGACAACACGTCGCTACTGAATACACCTTCTAGCAGCCGACAAGATCGTATGGTGCGCATGCCACAAGTGCCGGAGCTGGGATATTTCACATCCGCATATCTAGATCTCCTTGATTTTTCTGAGAGCGAAGTACAGTCTGTCCAGTGGGCATTTGCAAACTGTGCAAACGTTGAGCAGTTCACTGCTGTGGTTCAGATCCTGTCAAATATGATGTCGACAGCAATGTGCCGTTTTCTGTGGGAGTTGCAGCATTATGCACCTACACCTTGAAACTAGGCTGCCGTGAAAGGGTCAGGATTTTTTGTTTTCTCCGGTTGTAATATTAGATCGCAATTTCACACTTTTGTGACTCCAGGAGAGTGAGGAAACTCTGACATTTTTCTGTAATTTCAATTTTTTTTGAATATTCTTTTATTTCTACTTATCTACGTTGTCTTGTGCTCTCCATTGACTGCATGGCACGAAAGACCACAGCAAGTGCCCGGCTGCTCAGTGCCTATCGAAAGCAAAACTACACAGTAGCACGTCATCCATGGAGGCATTGTGCCAAACAGTCAATAATCAAGCTCACAGCCGCCCAGAAAGCTGCTAAGAAGGAACGTCGAAGGAAGGAGAAAGCGCGCCTACAGCAAGCGATTGATGAAGCCCACCAGAAGATTCACGAAATGGCTTTACAGCTGCGAGAGGAGTTCAGGTCACATAGTCAGCAGTATTACTACCAGCTTCTGCTTCAAACTGGTTCTCACTGTCTGAAGAAGAAAAAGGAGCCTGGCCAATGGAACGCGTTTGTCAGTCTTGAGATGAAGAAGAAAAATGATGGTGAGCAGTTTTCTATTATTTCTTCCTACTAGCTAATGATATGTACTGTGCTACAGAACTTCCTGAGGGAGAGCCACACCGAAAGGTCAATGAGCTCATCAGTGAGCTTTCAGACTGGTGGAACGCGATGTCAAGCAGCGAGAAGGAGGCCTACACGAAGGATGCTCTTGAGAGCCTAAAGAACACTTGCGAGAACTGAGAATTAGGTATTCAGAACGTACCTATCAATGCGTATCATGATGTGTGTGTTACTCTGGACTCACTGGGATTGAAGGTAAGTGCAATAAGATTGCCAGTGGCTTCGTTGACCTCACCTTTGCATCATAGGCAAGAAGGCTGCACGCTCGAACTGGGACTGAGATCATTGTCATTGCAGTACGCTCCAGCACTGACCACTACCACCGACCACACGTTTTCACTACCAGCGGTCGCACGCAAGAATTCTTTGATCTTTTGGTAAAGCAGTCGCTCATGGATGTTGCGCTTCGATTTGAAGCTTATTGTATATCCGGCGTTGAAGGTACGGTTCTCTCGATTATGTTATTTGAGGTCTCACTGACTTTGCATTAAGGTGTGGTACGTAACTACGTTACAGACATGCTTGATAAGAAGAAGAAGTTGGCGGCGTTGATTTACGAGAAACTCAGTGAGCATACTTTTCTTTTAGACTTGTACATTCTCTTACATATCATGCTACTGCAGAGGAGGCTGTAGGGAAAGGGAAGGTTGCCCGTATGATGTACACGAACTTCGACGATAACATCACTGCCAAGCACGGAGTACTTCTCAAGGGCTGGCCACTGGAAAAGTTCTGTAGTCCCAGCGCCGTTGCCACTCGAGTTGAGCTCGACACATTGTTCAATGCATGGGAATCGGGCTCGGCACACTTTTATAGGATGTCTCGTGAGGAGCATCGTGCTTGGGATGATGCGTGGTTTGGCAATGTGCTCGCTGAAACCGAGCAACAGGGGGAGGCGGCAGCAATGGTAGGTACTCAATGTGGAGATGTTGAGATGAGCATGGAGAGTACTGGGAACAATGGCAGTTCCAATTCTCAGCCAGAGGATCCGGCGCCAAGCCTGCCATCAAGTTCCATCAGACCTTCTCCAAACAATGCCACCACTCCCCCCTTGTCGACGAACACTGTAAACTTTGTGAACAGCATGGCTGTTACGAATGCCCATGGCAAGGCAATGTTTGTCACTAGTAAGACTCGGAAACCACGCTCAGACAAGGGCAAGGGGAGGAAAAAAAGGGCACCAAGTAAGACTTACATTTTCTCATGGTATGAGGTAGACTGATGACTTTGTGCTAGCCGAAAATCAGGGGAACTAGTTGTTGATGTTATGCTGCCGAGTACCTATGTTCTGCCTATGTTGATATCTATGATCTTCTTATCAGTATATGACATCACGCTCTGAATTCAAGTTTTAATCATGTTTGCATTAAGTGTCTGCTCAGTGCTAGTGAACACAGTACACAGTTCTAGTGAATAAGATACTGAGGGTGTAGTGAATGGACATGTAATGATAGTGGAGTGGCTCATAAACAAGAGGACAACGACACGCGCCACACGCAATTGATAGACAGAAGGGCGGAAAAGGCATGCAGTAGCTGATGGAACCGATGTGTTGGCGAGCGTGGAGATAATGATGCATAGCCGAAGACTAGGCCTGTGTGTAGGGGGTGTGCATAGGTGTGCACCCTGGTCGATGTCAACAGTGAGGAAGGGGAGTAATACACAACGAATGCGAATGGATGAATGAATGTAAATGTGTCAGCCTGAGCAAGGAGCTGCTAAGTAGGCAAATAGCAAGAGGTGAGAAAGTGTGATGACATACCCATACTAATGAAAATCCTTTGCCTACACCTATGCCGACATCTAGACACTGAACTGAAGGTTTTGTGGTGCTTTGAGGACAACAGGCACGAAGAGGCAGGAGAGATAGGCGGGAGGAATAAGTGACAGGCAGGAGTTAGACGGCAATGATGAGTGGGAGGAATAAGTGATGAGTGGAAGTTAGACGGTGCCGACAGGTGGAGGGATAACTGAGGGGCAGGAGTTAGGTGGGAAATGGCAGATGGTGGGATAAGCAACGAGCAGGAGTTAGGTGAGTAACGATGAGCGGAAGGGACTAAGTGAAGGCAGGAGAGAATAAGCGAGCAGCAGTCGGGAGAGTAAGCGACAAGCAGTGAGGAATAAGCAAGGCGATGAGCGGGGACGCCGGGACTGGTTGAACTTGGTTGGTGACGTCGTCAACAGTGATGGCACGTGGAAAGGGAAATGCCAAGATACAGACTTAAACGGATGAGGGGACTTACGCTCCGTGTACTCCGATGACTTATTCAGTGGTCCATTGAGCTGGCTGGACCCCTTCCTCATAAGTAAAACTTGGGAATTATTCGTGGTATTATTGGGAATGAGTGGATTTAATGAAAATGTTGTTCTACACGATTGCTGAAACGGGGGTGATATGACAGTTTGATGGGAACTAAAACACGTGAGGTCGAGGTGATACCTGAATGTTTGAACTTTGCTCTCTCTCTGCACTCTCTTCAACAGGTCACCATTATCTTGTGCCAAATCACCTACAGAACACTGAAACCACAATTCAATGAAGCAAGACAGCACCTCACAGTCAATGGCTACCTCTGATAAGTACTCATCCTACCTTTTTGTACCTACACATCCATTTTGCTATCATGATCGCTACAAGCTTCGAACACTACTCCTCAGTCACACCATTGGCCAAGGAGGCAAGCTGTTTGAGCTTCAATCCAGGGCACCCAGCATGCTCCTCCCAAGTCACACCATTGGCCAGGGAGGGTACGTGTTGTGGGGCTTGCTCACTCTATGCTCACTTTATGCCACATGCTCACAATCAATGAGCCCCACATGCTAATATCAATGGACCATTTTAGGCCTTTCTGGGCGCCGCCTCTGCTCTGGGAAGATCTATTTCCTTGGCATCGGTACCCCTCTCCAAGCCCTCAATTTCAATCTTAGTGAATTCTTACCCTGATTCTATGCAAAGCGCCACGACCAAGAGGATAGCGGTGCCTTTCAAGATGAGGAAGTTGAGATAGAAGACAAGGAGGCAGAGCTAGAAGAACGTCAGAGCACAACTGCACAATCTCTTCCCAACCCTTCCAACACCCCAATACCCACTCACACCTCTGTACATCCTCCCCTATCCAAACATCAGAAACAAAACCAAAAAAAGGACAGGCACCGCAGAGAGAAGCGCATTGCAACAGCTTGGCTATGGCAAGAAGACCCGCGGCACAGCCCTAAAGCCAGCTCTGTTTGCAGGGCAACCGCAGCCAGACCCTTACAACTTTCTTTTGATGCCTCTAGTCTCCCCGTTACACGGCAGGGCTGGTCAGGCGTACGCCAACCGTTGTCTCAAGGTCTTCAACTCATCTGGCGTAACTTGCAGATACTTGAGAAGGGAATGTTGATCATCGATTGGGATGGCAGGTACATTGTCTCCTCATATTGGGCCGGGCCATCTCTCATGGTTTCACAGGACCTGCTACACAATCGTTGACTCCAAGGGTCGGGTCATTGCACTTTTGGGTGGGGCTCCTAAAGATCATGCTGGCTGGAACCAGGCAATTCGGAGCACTACAGACGTGGTGAAATTGGCAGCTGCAAATATGACGTTCTCTCAGAAACAGGTCCATCATTGTTGTGGTGACTTCCCTGCCATTGCCTCTGGCATCTCGTTTGGTGGAGGCAGGCTGCACGTTGGCAATCTTGCCATAAAAGGCTCTGGCAACCAAGCTGCCATGACCAAACTTTTGGCAAACAAGGGAATTGCACGGATTGTTGGCTTCACGGATTGTAAGTCTCACTCTTCAATGTCTGTGTTTCTCTCCCCTCCTCACATGCGCTGCTTACAGCCCTGTATCGCACCTTCTTCCATCAAGCCTACTGCCATTATCATTCCACCCTCTCTGCTCTCGTGGGAGCAAACCCCCTTCTGTGACCTAACTTCCCCATGAAATCTGTATTTGCCGCCATAACCTTCAACTTGGGCCTGGCTTCTTACTCACCACCTCACACAGACGATGCTAACAATGCCACTGGCCAATGTGCTATCACTGCCTTAGGCGACTTTGATCCTGACAAAGGCGGTCACCTTGTGTTATGGAACCTTGGCTTGATTGTGTGGTTTCCACCAGGTGCCACCATCCTTGTCCCTTCCGCCTTGGTCACACATTCTAACATACCTATACAGGCTGGTGAAACACGCTATGCCATCATTCAGTATAGCACCGGTGCCCTTGCTCACTGGATCTATAATGGTCACCAGTCTGACAAAACTTGGCTTGCTCAGGCTACCCCTGTTCAGCTTCAACAGCATGAGCTCAATCGGGCAACCCGCTGGAAAGATGCGCTGAACAGCTTCATGCACTGGGATGATCTGGTGGCGGGAAATTGGCAGGGTCTGAAGACACACCTCTCCAGCGACCTCAGTGATCTTTCAGACCTGGACTCAGATTAGGATGATTTCACTCGAGTAATCTGTTCTTGTACGGTATATATTCCTTGTTGGTCAATCAAGATCTTTCTGAAGTGTTGTATGTAAGTGTTGTATGTTTTGATCACCTGCTGTACCTGTGCTTTTCTTGGACTTTGTTGTATGAAATCTACTGTACTAGTGTACGGCCTCTTGTCTCAATGAAACCTATCATTTTGGTCCATCTTCAAGTGTCATATGAAGTCTAAACCACATCTCAAGCCTAAAATATACGATACGAAGTCACCCATATGCCAACTCAGACATACTCTCACCTCTGCTGATGCTCCATTGTACAATCAGTCAAGCTTGACAAGGTGTGTTGAAATTCTTGCTAGATTCAATATAACTGATTGTAGACAGCATGGCAGGACTCAACCCAGTGAATATTACCTTCACATTAGTCCATGAAACTATACTTATGAAGTTGACACTAAAGCACGAACATGAGGGGGAAGAGTACCAGACAGCAGCATCGACCTTTGTTGCAAGTACTCAATATGACTGTGATCTTCCATTCATTAATTCCTACCTCACAGGGTTCATATGTATCCACTGTATGAATCGTATGCAACCAGTTGGTAGTGACCTGCCACTTACACCTATGAAAGATTTGGATACTCATACTACTCAGGCTGTCACTTACATGGTTACACTCAACCCACACACAGAGTTGTTCAAGTCTATACGCCAACATCCTGATCTTCACTCCGGCTCTTCTACTTTATGTATCATATGTAAACGTGGCTGAACACTTACTGCTCACACTGATGTTGGAGGTTTGATGTTTATACCCACTCACCAAGGTCGGCAACCTTTGACATGCAACAGTGAGTTTTATGTAACTATTCAAATCCAACTATTGATAGAGAATCCGCAATGGTCATATCGACATCTGTAAACTGGCATACTAGCTCAGGAGCTTGAGGTCTATTCCAGTATGCAATGTGCTGAATGGACAATGTTTCTGATAGTGCCGTGCTCAGTATATTCGTCAGCTAAGTGTTTGTTTTAAGTCTCTGTACTTTATTGTACTGATATAGGTTGCCGTGATAGGTAGGAGTACATGGCGATATCATGATCACTTACTACAGTCAACTACGATGCCACATAGTGCCCCACTGACCACTTCTGACTTATTGCCCCAGCAGACTTTTGCACCACCTACAGAATGTTCAACTATTCCTGACCTTCGAACAGTTAAGTTGCTGGACTAATGGACCACCCCTCAGTGCATGAAACGGTGTAAAGACTTACGAAGGACTATGAATGAACAATGGAAGTGCCCAACAAGTGCTTGTGCTGCATAACTTTTACAGCCAATTTACAGCCGGACCAAGGCTCGTTGATGATCTCATGCTTGTGGAGTAAGCCAAAATGATCACATTTCTTGGTTGCACGCATCTTTCAAGGGTCACAAAACACAGTCTAAGATGCACCAAGCTCTATGATAACGACTAATATTTATTTGAAATTTTAGAAACTCACTACCTCTTAAGGCTGGCTGGGAGCTGCGGATCCTTGTTGCAGTGATCCCCCAACTCTACTGGCGCCACACAAGATGCAAACCTACCACGGAGGAATGTCAGACCCAATCAACATTGATGCCATTCAGGCCCCTACTCCGCTGCATGAGGATGACATGGACATGGCAGCGCTGCAGGATGGACCAGAGGAAAGCATGTCTGCATGGGGAAGGGGTGTTACACATCTCAGTCCATGGGGTGATAATATTGAGGACATAATGGTTGGGTCAAATTGGTAGTACACGTGGAGGAACTTGCTGTGCCCAGACTTTGCCAGCCTAGGCCTAACCTGGTTAGGTGCTGAGGGGCGCAATACATCACTAGACGACATGGACGATGAGGAGTGGACTAAAGTCCAGTGTACATATACTTATTTGTCTGATTATTGATAGGGAGGTTGTTGCTTACCTTGATCTGCTTTCAGTGCGCCGTTGCACCATTGTTGGCATGTTAAATAAGGAACCTGCTCCAACTTTCACTGGGCCCATGGTCCAATGCTGGCTCAATCAATGCCAATGTTCGAAATGGGAGGTGGACCTGCAGCTTAGGGAGGTGCAGGATGAGTTGGATCAGCATGAACAGACGAGGATCCAGCTGGAGGTCAAAATGTGCCAGCTGGATTTGGTTAGGGATAATCTTGTTCATGTGGAAACAGACTTGGTATCTCTGAGCGGGATTGCCCTCAAACACATGAGTAATGCCTCGGACTAGTTTTTTTTTTTGTGTGACACCAGGCGTATTTCAAATATGATTTTCTTTCAAACTGGGAGTTTTTTTGAGAGGTGTGACGTTCCTTCCAGATGTTCCATTTGGATCCATCATATGAGATGTGGTGCGGGTTATCATCAATCCACGTGTTGTCAACTGCCCCTGGCTGATACTTTTTGTTTGCTCCGATTGCAGGTCT
>RCHF01000684.1:0-39546 GCA_003987895.1 Neonothopanus nambi
AGATTTTATGTCAAACCAGAATTGTTCTGTATCTTGCTTTACTTGTAWATGACTTCATTCTCATTATTACTTTCCTTATCTACAGATGTTCTTAGCACAGTACATGAATTAGTGAGCAGTTAAAGGAATTCCCATAAGCAGCCTGGCAGTGCACTGCTGCACCCAAAGAGACTTATAAAATAACCACCCTATCACCATCAAACAACATGTCTCAATAAGCAGAAGCCAAGTATGAGAAGAAGGTTATGAAGAACTTAGTATTCAGCATCTTCTGAAGTTGCATTTTCTAACAAGTTGTAGGTTCTGCCTGCAGACAGGAAAGCATCATGTGGCGCATGAACCACCCCTCTGTCCAGAGCTAATATGCACCTCTTCTAGTTCAAACCTCTCAATCATGATATATGCTCACCAGTGTGCCAGTGTGATACATATTGTGCAAGTGAGTGACATCAGCAAACCGTCAAATTGCTGGCCAGCTTTCACCAGCACCCCTTGCTGCTTGTCTACTGGTGTGCAAGCTCACAAGTCTGAAAATATCAGACTCCTTCCTGACCTGCCTTCAATTTCAGCAAAGTAATTGACCTAAATCAATTCCATTATGCTCAATACTCCATAGCATTAGTATGGTGTACGCATGTCCGTCGCCTGATCGAACTGAGCCATAACAAAAATAGGAAGACCGTTCAGAGTTGGACATACAAGTAAAAGTTTTGAGACAATGATAAATGTTGAGATCTGGGTTTCAGCTGCATTCATTGATATTCTGCAGCAAGAAAACTTCCTCCGACGGAATACATACTGATCTCTGAAGACTGCGAGATCCAAAAAAGCCATTTGACCAAAGCTGCAAAGAAAGCGATGCGTATGTACATGTAGACATTGAATGCATAACGATCGACAATTCCAAACTAAGTACAGGAATGAATAATGGATTCATAAGTAGGAGAAAAGCAAACAAGGAGCGAAGTAGAAAAACGATAACGATCCAAAAATGCGATTGTATGTCCATAAACAAGTCGTGAGTGTAGTCGTAACAATATTAAACGAATGAGACCAATGCTATGAAATGGAGAAAAAAATTCCATTAAACTCCCCCGAAAATCAACATCAACATCAGACAAGAACAGTGAACATGCGATGCGAACCAGTCGCAAAAAAATGGTAGGGGATTAACGAATGATCGCATGTCAAAAACCTCCTACCAGTTCCACTCATCCTCTTCCTCTTCCTGCTGACTATTTGCTTTCGTGCTACGTTTATCTTGCGCCCCCGAATCCGGTTTCATGGGAGACTTTGGTGTAGGCATGGTCTTAGCAAGGGTGGGGAGAATCGGCGAATGTACAAGTGGTGCGGGAAGCCCAGCTCCTTCACCACCATCACCAGGAATGTCCTCGTCAAGGAGTGAGGTGGTTGATGCCGAAGGAGCTGCGTTAGAGAAGAGGGGTGAGGGACTGGTGGCGGAAGATAAAGGTGGCGAGACCAGTGCTTGGACTATCGACTGAGGTAAGGATTGAGAGATGGATTGAGAGACGTCTGATAGCAAGAGAGAAGCACGCTTTTGATTTTTGGAGATGCTGTGACATTACTTGGTTAGCAAAAAGCAGGAGGGGGATGCACTCGTGACCGAGTAAGGGGCATATAAGTACTCACGTTTTCTCCCATCGCTTGCCCACCACGCTCCCGACCCATGAACTCATTCCGCCATTCTCATGAGATCCTGGACTCAAAGATCGAGCAGGCAACGACATTCGCTTGCTCGCCTTGCTGGAAGATCCCGAGTGTATTGAATTAGAATTAGAAGAGAGAGCAAGTGATGGATCAGGAGATGGTGCTAGACCCATTCCCCAGTCTAATAGCGACGGCGATGACAACATAGGCTCCGGGTCAGAGCGCGAGGAGTCGGAAGGCGAGTCATGATCAAGTGGTGGTGACGAAGACGAAGATGGTGAGGACGGAGAGAACGTTTTTGACTTTCTCCGAGAGCGCATATTTCCTCCGATGCTACCGTTACGAGAGAGCGTTGTTGTATTGCCACCATTAGAAGTAGGTAAAGGAGTGGCTAATGCGTCATCGAACGCGAAATCTCGAGTTGGGGAAACGAGAGGCGTAGCGCCTGTATCCGAAACGACAGCAATATCATGAGGCCTATGCTTCTTCTGAGACTTCTTGGCATCCACCACACCTTTATCTTGTTTCTCTGAGCCTTCCGAGTCTTCTTCCACAATCCCAAATGAGCTTTGAGAGGATAACGAGAGCCGCGTGCTAGTTCCCGTGGCGGTAGTAGCATACGTAGACACGGATGACAAGCTTTGCGAGGAGGCGTGACCGAACGCCTTTCGCGTTGGCGTGGCGGAAGAATTGACATCTAGAGGTGTACCAGGCGTTGAACTGGTTCCAGCGACAGCACCGAGAAATCGACCGACGCCATGTTGAACGCTCTGCACGCTTTCACGGATGCCCTTCATACCTCCCAAAGCTTCAAGCACGGCAGCACCGCCCGCACCTTGTGCTTGTGTACTGAGGCTCTCCAGATATGAAAGCGATGCGGCGGAATAGATGGAAGAGGAGGGGGGATGGGTGGAGGATACATCGGTGGTTGAAGAAGCTGAGGTTGAGGAAGACGAGGATAAGGAAGGTGATGAGAGGTAAGGGGAGGATTGAGCTTGAGACTTCTCAAACCCACGGGACACTATACGTTCCCATTTCTTCTTTACTGTCACGAATAGATGTGAGTCGAACGCGTCAACAGTTGGTGGATACGTACATTGCAATAGTTCAGCTTCGTGCGCAGCCAACTGGGATCTCAACTCTAGACATTTGGATTCCTTCTGCGCAATGAAGTGTAACAGTTCTGCGTGTCTGGAATGAATGTACGTGAGCAAGATTCGAGTAATTACCACCCAAACGACGATGATGTTCCATACGTCAGAATGGGTTCTGTTACATTCTCGCAGAAGAAGACCTACTTTTCTACCAAAGTCAGTGGTGGCCTATCCTTCACTCTCTCTCCGGAAGCCCAATCAAGTGCAGCAAGGGAACCAGTACTGCTTCTATTTGCTCGCCCGTTTGGGCTTTGAATACCCGGCGTTATTGGAGTCCTAGGCGTTCCTGGACCTGCTTGACTGAGCCCACTGCGGGAAGCAGCGTCGAAATCGACACTACGCGATCCCCGAGCGCCGACCGAAGCGCTACGACTCAGCGGTGAGCGATCAGGCGTATCTGGGGTAAAAGGATATTGACTTTGCCCATTCACAGGTGAATTGGAATGACGGGGACTAGAGAAAGCTGGAGAGGAAGGACCGTCACGAGGGGGGGGATTATACGAAATAGATGACTGTCGCCGCGGAGTTGAACTGAAATTTGCAGAGTTTCGTTTGGAATTAAAGGCTAAGTTGGGCGTTACTGGGGAAGGAGAGGTGATAGTAGGAGATTCTGCTGAAGATGCTAGGCGGAGAGGTCGAGGGCCTTTTGAAGCAGTTGCAGGGCCCGTCGACATGGAGGTGGGAGACAAGAGTCGGCTGCGGTCTTCCATGTCCGGGTTATATCTTCAACTCATTACTTGAAATCCTCACTCTCAACAAAGTATGATATGATAGTAATGGATATTCATTTTAGTATCTAATAAGACTACTTGTGCAAGTGCAAATGAAGTATGCAAGGGCGGTCCAAAGTGCGTCCAACACGAAACTGTCTTGTGTGTTCGACTCTATGTAGTTCTTTTTTTGAGCTGCATTCATCTCCGCTGTAGCTTGTAGCAAGCGTAGAGATCAGGAGTTCAAATACATTTAAGACGTCCTAAGTTTAGTGATGACCAGAGCCAGATTCCTTCTCCGCCTCAGCGATGTACTTGCGGATACTGTCCATCCTTCAAAGTTAGTTCGTACGACTCAGTTCTTCAAGGAAAGTTGTAGCAGACGTACAATTGCTCTTCCTCGCTGAAAGTGTTCGAAATAGAGGGAACGAGAACCAGGGTAACAGGTCACATAGGCTTGTCAGTAACATGAGCACTCCGGAAGGGAAAACGCGCACCTCGAGCTAGCATTGATGGGAACAGACTCTTTCACTTTCTCTATGACCGATGAGCTAGCAGCAGGTAGGGCTTCCTTCTTGCCGCCTCGAGTAGCAAGAAAAGCACCTCCGAAAACAGAACCGATGACACCCAGCACTATGTGTTCGTTCTTAATGGCACGGCCCAGAATTACGCTACGTGCGAATTAGCAATAGTATGGGAGAAAGAGTTGAAAGGGAACACACTAGGACATGGCGGTCGTCGATGAAGATGAGTTTGACTTTGAGAGCGAAAGCGTTTCTCGTCACGTTGACACTCGGAATCAACCGGATCTGGAAGTCGCTCCGTCACAAAAACTGTCAAAATTATTTTATTGTAGAAAATACATGTACGAGAGGGATAGTGTATGAAAAGGATGACATGTAATCTACAGGTATAGTTGTAAAGGTATAAATAGATGGTGAAAAGAGAGCGAAAACCCAAAACCTATAAGCGTGTGTAGGTGTTGTCCATATAGTACGTAGTCAAGCTTCAAGATCAAGTCCATTACAGTCATTAACCTTCTTGTCTATAACAAATTGATAAGTTTCATGTCAAAATAATAGCGAGGAATGCAAACAGACATTTTACAAGTAGTACAGTCCCTTTTTTTGATAGTACCTTGTTACGTGGAGACACTAGACTTGTTTTTGTCTTCATCGTAAGGCGGCTCGCGAGGTTCAGCGCCATGCTCCATTTCATGCGTCACACCCACGAACATAAGAACAGTACTGGGAAGACGTTAGCTTTTGTGGTATAGATCGTTTGCGAATATATACCTAGCAGCGGTGAAAACAAGTCCGACCCAGAGGACAACGACATAGGCAATGTTGACAGTCCATGTATTATATTCTGCAGGCCCAGAAATAAAGCACAGAAAAGATCCGAGCTAGTGCGACACGTACTCAAAGGGGGCCTGAAATATAAATCGGTATAGCTCCTGGCTACGTCAGGTGGTGCGCCTGTGATGAATGCGGAATGCGTGGCAATGACAATCTAGAGAGAAAATTATGAGAGAAAAGTCGCAGTCCGCTGTAAGGGACGTGATCGTACTGTACTCATCAAAGCAGCAGCGAAAACACCGGCAGTGATTCCAACAGCCAGAAACAAACGTGAGACGTTATACCATTTCGGATACGTTCTGCGAGGCCAGAATACAAGGAAAAAGAGATCTGCTCCGAACAGTGTTGCAACGAAGACGCAAAAGACGATGGTCAAGACCTCAGCGGCGATAATGTCATCATTATGGAGCTCAACGGGAAGGATGGGGTCGAGAGAGAACGCGTATTCTTGAACGTGTGTCTGGAGATCCTCGTACTTTGATAGCGAGTAGGTTGCGGTACATTCTGCGGCTAAGCAGATATTCATAGCAATCTGGTATGCAACTACAAGGTGTTAGAACGTGAAGAACCCGACTTGAGAACAGATTTACTTAGACGTTCACGACGAAGATACCAACGTCTATCGTACATGTTTGCGCGACTGAAGGCGTTCCATCTCATCTCTGTGAGGTCAAAGCCCCATATCTTTGTAGGGAACTTCATGAGAGTAGGAGGGAGTGCTAAGTCGGGCTCCGCTGTTGGACATGACGGTGAACAGGCGCGGACATGACGTCAAGTGGAGGAGAGCTGAAATAGGAAGTTACTTCCCACATCTATTAGTGACGTCGATAAAAACATACTCACTCCTTCTCTCTCTTCAAATGCCATGTCTTCCACTACTATCTCCAGCAGACAAAACAACGACTATAATGACAGTCATGATACCCTAACGCTTCCAGACTTACACTTTACTTATAGCTGGATTTCTGTTTCACTATACATTGCCTTTCTCATCTTGTGCAACGTCGTCATTCCTTGCCTCTTGTTCTATCTGCTTCAAAACTGTCAGTATTCTCAGTTCAGGAAATCTCGTCTTCTGATTCTTTACTTTCTAGTCACCCCGATTACTACCAAGGAGCTTATAGGCATCTCTTCTGCCGCTCTTGGTCTTTCTTCGTGCTTTGATGCACCGTTTCGTTTATACAGACGTAGGTATTTCAACTCGTGTTGCCAATGAGACGCTCACTTTTGCATAGTGGCTCGATACCGCAAGGTATACGGCCCTCTAGGCACCGACGTCTGGTGGCATCTTGACTTTGTCATGTGGACGTACACCTTCGCTCTCCTTATATTTGCATTCCCCTTGGCCATCGCTCCTTCAATAGCATTTTAGTGGGTGCTTAAATGCTCCGTAATCGAACATCCTGTTCACATTCGTCTCTAGCAATTTTTTCTTAATGTCTACAATGATGCTCGTTGGCCCGGTAGCCGTTGTATTCCTTTTTACCCTTCTTGCACACTACTATAAATGGCGCCTTCCCGTACGATGCTCCTCTGAGCCCTGTGGATCTCGAATCAAACCTGCCGTGTTTTATTGCATTGAGGACGTCGCTGCTGTCGATTTCAAGCATGGGAGAAAGTTTCGTCAACGAGTATATGACAGGTACGCTCCATCGAGTGGAATCATTCCCTTTTTTGTACACTCCACTTCAACACTAATCGTAGATATAATGCTTCACCACCATTCCGTATACTTATGACGGAATTGACGATATATTGGACTATCTGTGGAGTCATATACTGCGGTATTACCGCTGCTGTGACGTGGTCTAGTTCCTTAAACTTTGCTTTTGGGTGGGTTGTCCGATATTATCTTACCGCAGATCATTTACTCATTCACCGATAGCTGGGTGCTCGGTCAATTGTTCATTTGGGCATTTGTAGCTGCCGTTGGGTGTTACTTCCTTGCTCGGAGAGGTATGAACAGGGAACGGGCGTATTGGCAACAAAGAGGACAGAAGTTGGTTATGGAAAAGGCGGGACCCGGAGGTATCGAGGAACAACAGAGGGAGGCTCGTGACAAGCGGGAGAAGAAAAAGACAATGAACAATCCGATAGTGAGTGCTGATGCGGGCACTGTAGCGCAAGAGCCAAGCAGCGAGAAGATGACCACCGATAATGTTTGAAAAGTACGTTTCCTTTCAATAATACCAACCAACATACACGATATTGCTGTCGTTTTAGCTTGAATACGTTGTATCGAATAGATTTGTATTGTTACTGTACTTTAGAATATAAAAATTAGCGATTACCACACAATCCGTGATACTCACCACCCTCGACTCGGAGTGTCCTCGTGTGATTGACTTCCGGACAGGGTTTAGCACCGGTACCTCATGTATCTAACAACCTCGACGGATGACTACATACTTTTGAGCCGTTGGGTCTGGAGAAGTAGATATGTACTTACAGTGATATGCTCCTTACGCAGGCTACCCTTAGATGATAATCAACTGAATCTCCGCAAAGAGAGGCAGGCAAACGCGGCCTTTCAATGCTGCATTGCTTCGGAGGAAATTCAATCCAGGCTAGGCTAGTTAACAGTATAACCAAACAGGGTCAGACAACGAGGGAAGATGTTAGCATTTTGAGCCAGAGATAGGACCGCAGTTGAAGTCCTTGACTGCTTCTCCTGATCCTTTGAGATACATGAATGTCTCAACTTTCTCCACCACTGCATTGTCCAAGGGTCAGTTGTGCCCCCCGCCCCCCAAGTGGTATCCAGGACGCATCTTCACAAATGGAATTATTAAATACTAAAGTAAATATGGTTACATGCATGAGAACGTTGCTAAAGAGCTCATGAAAAAACAATCTCGTGCCCGCTCAACACCCAAACTCGACCTACTATTCATCATAAAAGCGACTACGATGTTTTTGAATCACCTTCAAAAGTCAAGTCTGAGTTTTGGTGATCATTAACGTATCTCGGTGGACACCGATCAGTCTGTGAGGAAGCCCTAGTCACATAAGGAGGAGGCGGAGGAGCGAGATCTTCGAGTGATCCTTCTTGAAATCGGAGAGCTTGCGCTCTTCTAAGCATCATTGGATCCCTTCGCAATGCTTCCATTTCCTGCTCAAGTTCGTACCGATTGATAATCAAGGAGATGGGATCAGGCGCGGGCGTTCGGAGGTAGCTGATACAGCACCGCGCAAGCCCTGCGATACAAGTGACCAGAATTAAGAGTGCTAGGATTGAAAAGAGAAAGAGGAGCGCGTCTGGAACGAGATTATTGGAGAGGTGAGCAGTGGCCCTGCGGAAGTGGCGTTCTAGCGAATCCATGTGAGGTTCTGGATTAGTGGACAATATTGAAGTTGCCGGAGCGGCTAGTACTCTGGTAAAAAAAGATGGATATCAATGTACTCGCAGAAAAACGTTAAAACGAGCTTACCCTGAAGACACCACACAGGCAAAGAACGACAGGAATGATACACTGAGAAGGGGCATGCTGGAAGATAACAATTATAATGGAATGGTATATAAGGTAGGAAAAATAGTGTTCGAACACAGCCGGAAAAAGAAAAAAGTTAGCGCCAGTGAATGGACGGCTTGTAGAACCACGAATTAATACGACATGAGTTCGTGGTCTTTTATATTGAAAAATGATATCAGATCTGTCTCAAGAATGCGGTGTTGCAAACTTGCAACGCAGCAACTTGGGCGGTCAACAGGGCCGCAAATCAATGCACTATGCCGTCCCCCAGTAGGCGTGTCGAGGAGAGGAAGGGCCAAATTCAATTGGTTAGATTCGTCCGTCGGAAATATGGTTGAAAATGGCAATGCGTATCCGTTCGGCGTCCATAAACCTGAGTCTACTCTCCGTCGAGTCTGGAGTACTGTGCGCTTGAAGGGGCGTTAAAATGAAACGTTTCGAATCGGATTCAAGTTGGCCCACCGCGCTCCATTCTCCACGGAGAAGTTCCAACCATCTGGTATTTCAGAAGTATCAAGGTCTGAGTGATCACTTACTGCAACCACGGCATAGCAGCGAGTTCTTCTAGATTCTTCTTCCTCTGAGTCATTCTACATAGCTAAGTTCCGCAACATTGTATGAATACCGAGCCAGTGTGCGACTTGGAAGTTGGAACTTCGAGGGAATCCGAAGTTTTAGCGTTGAGCCGACGAGGCGCTGCATTTAAAAAGCCGTGGAATGATTAGTTTGACTGATACTTGGAAAGTCAGCAAAACACACGCAGATCCCTGCAGATCCCGGCTTTTCAGACAAAGGTAGTGGAAGCAAGAAAGGAAGGAGGAGTGCCTGACTAAGACACGATAACGTGTTCAACTCTCGCGAATTGCATCCCACTCTATGGCGAGGTAAATACACAAAATCTAACGCTGAACGTTAACGTTTGAACAATGATGGATTACTCCAAGAGTCTGAATGATGTCTATTATTGTAGTAGATGAAAGCAAAATGTAAAACACAAATCAATCATACAGCAAGCAATGTAGATGTAAAACAACAGTTATTTTCTTCTCAGATCCCAATCCAGCATACAAAAAATCTACTGCATCCTGCCAAGCACACGCGGCTGCGACACGTCTGCCATGTTGATGAAGATATCGTCTGCGGGGTGTCGGTAGAGCGGTGCACGGAGACGTTTCTGGTCGAGGTGGTGGCCAATGAAACCAATGCTACGACCGAGAACGAATAGACCGTTGAGAGTACCGATCTATTGAAAACAGATGAGAGTTAGGGATCTGGGATGCATCGCTCGACAAGAACATCAAATCGTACCTTGATATACTCATCAGCTTCCTCACGCGTGAAGGCACCACTATCCCGCAGCAAATCGACAAAGCAAACAGCAATGCATCCGTCAACGTTGAGGATGAGCTGTCAAGTCATGATAAGAACGAACTCGACATGAACAAAATGTATGGATCGACTCACAGTATCCTTCTTTGAGGTTGTTACCCTCTCGACGGCAAGAGCGTAGTCGAGCAGACTGTGGCTAGGGAAGTTCTTGCGCACATACTCCTTCACAAGCTCAACTCGGAGATCAGGGTTGTTGACACTCTTGATCTTGTGGCCGATACCACTGACTGTAGCAACGTAAGCCATTGCCACGAAGGCTGCATGAAAATCAACACGTACTAAGCTTGTTGGCTTTCCTCGAGTTGTCGACGAATTCACGAGGTGTCAAGCCCGTGTCCCGAGCACCAGAGAACATGGAAGCAGCCTCGTCGAGAGCTCCTCCGAATCGGCTACCAATGGTGAGCAAACCAGATGCCAGCGAAGAGATCAAGTCCTTTCCAGCACGAGTTGCGACAATGGTGTTCATAGCACTAAGGACGACGTTAGTGAGTCAATCGCCGGAAGACGAGAACAGAAGCAGACATACCCTGACACTGCAGGACCGTGGTCAGCAGTAAGCATGAGCACCATTTCGACGAACTTGGTAGCCCAGGGTGGTAGGCGACGCTTGAACCACAGAAGGGAGACGACACCACCGAGACCAATGTCTTCCTTGAAGACATCGGAAATACGCATGCCAGCGTAAAGAAGCTCCTGGCCACGCTCATCGGAGATAGTGGAAATGAAGGCAGCGGGTTTACGGATAAGGCCCAGCTCCTATAGCGACGCAGTCTACGTTAGCAGAGCGCTCAAGAAAGGAGAAACGAATAAAACGCACTTGTGCCCACTTATAGTCCATCGGGATGACGGGGGGATCTCTCTCGGCTTGCACTTTAATAGTGCCCTGCTGTACGAGCCTCTCGTAGGTTTCTCTCAGAACCTTGGGCAGGTCCTCGAAGGTGTCTGGGACAATGAAGCCAGCATCCCTCATAGCCTTGTTCTTCGCATCGGCGGTCTCCATATCGGAGTTGGCCATACTACCAGCATGTCCGAATTGCACCTCAGTTGCGAACATCTTGGCACAAGTTCCAATTGCCCATGCAACGATCGGCTTCTTGATCTTGCCGGTCTTAACGGCTTCGATAACACGGTACTCCTCGATACCACCGACCTCACCAAGGAGGACGAGCATCTTGCATTCAGGGTCTGCCTCATAACGAAGGAGATGGTCGATGAAGGTAGAACCAGGGTATCGGTCACCTCCGATGGCAATACCCTCATAGGTACCGTTCGTGGTGAAGGAGAGAATGTTGTTGAGCTCATTTGACATACCTCCAGATTTGGAGACATATCCAACGGAGCCAGCACGGTACAGCTTGGATGCAATGATGTTGTCCATCATACTACAAATATACGTGAATAGTGGCCCATGAAGACAATGATAGAGTACACATACCCTCCAGAGTTACCAATCCTGAAGCAACCCGGCTTGATACCACCAACAGTGGCCGGACCAATGATGAGAACACCGCGCTCCTGAGCCTCCCAGAGAATCTCCCGGGCATGTCGCTCAGGGACACCCTCAGCGATGATAGCAATCGACTTGATCTTGTCGCTGTACTACTCACACGTACACACCGTAAGCATCTGCGCAGAACAAACGTAAGACAAGGCATTACTCACATCTCTCAAGATTTCCATGGTGCTGCCCAACACACTTCGGCTACTGGCAAAGTTGACAACGACGTCGACATCGCTGTGCTTCTCGACAGCCTCGCCAACGCTAGTGTACACAGGGAGCAAAGTCTCCTTGGTTCCCCAGTAGAATTTCTGGATGTGGTGACCACCGAAGGGGTAGATCATGGCAGCAACACTAGGCGTTGCCCGACCACAAGAGTAGTCGAAGTCAAGCATGCCTTGAATAGCACGCGGCTGGAGACCGTACACGAAGGATCGGGTGTTGGCGTCGAAGGGACGGAAGGAGGGGCGGGCGGAGGTTGATGAGGAAGCGTCAAAGTGGACGATTTGGTCGGAAGGCTGAGTGCGTGAGCCGGAAGGATGGATAGCGCCTACGCCAGAGCCTGATGGTTGCTCAACGACTTCGACGGTGGAAGACTCAGCAGGTGTACCGGGAGAGGTTACCGGGACACTCTTAGGGGCAGAGGCCGCGCTAGTAGTGAGTCCAAGGGCGAGAGGGACAATCTCAGTGATGTGTGTCTCAGGACCATAAACTTTAATGGGAACACCAAGAGACTCTCCAAGTAGACGCATGGCCTTGAGACCCTCCTATAACCGAGTAACAATTTGGTGAGAACTTTCTCCGATAATCTCAAGGATGATATATTACCTGGTAGTTAGGCCCACCACGACGGACGTAGATCTTGACACCAGCATTAATGAGCTGCTGCTTGTACTCTTTGAGGGCCCGGATGATACCCTGAAGAGTAGTACCATTTTTACAGTGAGTTTCAGCGTCTACAAATTAGACCGACTAGGGACAAACCTTGAATGTAGCAGCGACGTTGGTGAAGTTGGCAATACCACCACCAATGATGAGGATCTTACCCTTGGGGTTGGGGGTTCCACGCGTGATCAAGTCAACTGTGTAGTTTGAGAAAGAGCAAGTATGAGTGTGTATATACTCTGGGTTGGGACGAATACGCACTGATAGTCTTGGCGTATTCGTACGTCTGCCCTTCAGTAGGGGCACCGGAGTACTCTCCGTAGTTAGCTAATTCATGGGCAAAACCTAGGAAGCTTGATTTGAACGCGAGCTCAAAGAAGTTGAAAGAGAATGGGCGCATACCACAAGCAGCAATAGCATCACTG
This sequence comes from Neonothopanus nambi, assembly GCA_003987895.1. NCBI lineage: Eukaryota > Fungi > Basidiomycota > Agaricomycetes > Agaricales > Omphalotaceae > Neonothopanus > Neonothopanus nambi. The sequence goes on from RCHF01000684.1 coordinate 12,561, forward strand.
TAGACAACACTGGCACCACCACCAGCGACCATAGTCCAGACGCGACCCTCAGGGTTGAGGACCTGGAACAGCCAGTGTAAGCACTCGCTGCGAATAGCTCGAAAGGACTTACGGTCAACTTCAAACTAGCACCAGTAGAAGCATCCAACTTCTGGATGTAGGCCTCCTCCTTGGTCAAGCTTCGTCCGAATGGGGCGGGGAAGACCATTGGTGGACCACGGTCAGCGGTGACCTTACCTCCTTTGTCAGCTTTGGCACCGCTGTAGTGCTTACAAGTTAAACTACAACTCCCTCATCATGTCGATCAGAAAAGGGACTCACGTAGCGACAGAGCTGGCTTCGTAGACGGAAAGGTCACGAGCAATGGCCCACTTCATCCCGCAGATGCTCTCAGCAGTCTGGTCGAGCTTGGAAGCCATATCAAGGTAGTGAATCTCTGGCTTGCCAGATTTGGACTCTGCGAAGTTGGAGGTAAGTCACATTGAGGTGCCGGAAACAAAAGTTATTTGCATACCGCTGGAGCCAAGGCAGATCAAAGGGTTAATTTCTAGGTATGCAAAGTGCAGGTCTACGTAGACACTGTATAATCTGACCAAGAAATCTACCAAAGCGTTCTTCTTCTCCTCGGTGTCGACGTTCTTCAAAATCGCCTTTTTGATAGTTTCCTTGCTGGGGAACACTTTAGGGTTCTTAGCGGTAGCCACGGGGATGTCGATCTTGAGAGCCTTGGCGTCGACATCACCGACATCAACACCACCTTCATGGGTGAAGAGGATAGAGTCGCCTTCACGGCCAGAGGTAATGCAAACATAGTATTCGGTGTTGGAGGGATGAGGGAGGAAGGGCTCAACAATGAAAGAAGTAAGAGGTCCGGAGACGGACTCCACCTAAATCGCAAACAAGGTCAATAAATTTGCCTGATCAACCTGGAAAACCGATGAATAGGAAGCAAAGGTCACAAGGGAGCCTACGGTCACGTGAAGAATAATTGAGCGCGCGCCTCCTCTGCAATAAAAACGAGGATCGGCTAAGTGCCTCAAGGGCGCCACGCATTAAGGAGCGTAATTAGACACGCTCGGCGCAGGGACACGGTGAGAGCGATTGAACGATAAGAATAACGAATGTATGAGAAAGGTGCTGAAAAGTTAATCCGTAACGGAATCCGCAACGGAATCCCCAAGGAAAGGAACGGAACAGATATGAATGTTCATAGAAGATTGTGAAACCAGAACAAGATAAGTGGGGTAAGGTACAAAGCCATGTATGGATATGAATGTTTCCGAGACAATCCAAAGCACGGAAGAGTATGGAAATTGACAAGGACGGAAGGAAGGAGATCTTACCTTCTGAATCTTTCCTGCTCTCTCCTTGATCCAGCCAATGGCCTCCTCCTTGGTTTTGTTCAAGGCAAGAAGACCAGCCTTGCCTCGTCTCTTAATCAACTGATCGGGCTTTGCGACCAACTTGACGCCGGGCTCGTCTATCCATTTGGGGAGCGCATCGGCGGAGGTCAGGGTTTTGGTATCTTCATCGAAGATAAGCTGAGCTACACGAGGGTACTCGGGAGTAGCAGATGGACCAAGAGAAAGAGAAGAATCGATCACGGGCGAGCGAGTGAGCCAGTATGAGAGCAGGAGTTTGGCATCGTACTCGCGGATGGCTAAAAGGAAGTAAAACGATGAGCTAAGGACTACAGAGAGGAAAAGAACGTACCTTTAGAGGACATGATGGAGGAGAAAAAAGAGGGAGATACGGATAGTGCGATGTTACTCGTCCACCCAATTTATATTTTCTGCTTTTAGCCCCCAATGTTCCCACGACTACCTACAGCGAATATCACGAAAAAATTATTTCAGCGTTTCTCAGTGTTCTCTGTTCCAGTAAAAAATAATACTGAGCAGCTATCTATCTCGATTAATTTAATTTGTGGCCCCCGTTGCACCTCTTTCCTTGCTCAGGATTACTGCTTGCACTCTGCGACCTCTGGGGAGCTGTAGGGCAGGGTAGAGAGCCTGAGTAAACCCTCGGTCACTCGCGCCACTTGCAACAAATCGCCTGACATTGCACTATTTATCCCCAGATTTTTCTCGTCCAATCATTTCTGACCCTCGCAGTCCTCCGTAGTCTCTTAACCTCGTGCAGGCCGCCTATCACGTCCTCGAGGCTGGAGTTGAGGCTAGTTGAGGACACGCTCGTTCTTGCCCGTTCTTGCCCCGGTCTTTGGTACGCTGAGTACAATACCTCCCCTGGCCCCATCTATGTACATATCATCATCGAATCAGGTCGACACCCATCAATTGCCTCATCATTTGCTTGTACAGCATACATACTTACATATGCATCCTCAACGGTACCGCAATCTCACGTTCTCTTCGGCCATTGCTTTCCCGCTATCCGTCACACATGCATTTATGAGGTCTGATTACTTACGGCCGCATCGCAAGGCAGGAAGGCGGCGCTTTTGTATACCTGGTTTTGGTGAGTGAAATTCGAATGTATGAATTTGATGAGCGACACTTCAGTACTTCAGTATCGAGCCTAAAAACAGGCATTTTCTACTAAGATTTCATTTCGTGCTAAGGATTGCCGCCAGTATCCTACAATGCATACACTACGGACACATCGTTCAACTGGCCCTAGTTGGACTGTACTTATGTGAATTGCGGTCATCGGTTGCGTGCTGCGTCACGGCGGCGAGTTTGCTCAACTTTGCTCTGGGTCGGAGAAGTTCAGCGCAAGTTAGCTGCAGTGCTAGGATCTTCGGAGGTATTCGCCTGTGCCTGTCGCCCGTTGCGCAAAATGAGTGAATGTTGAGATGATCGCCGCCTAAAATTGTACACGGTACATCCTGGACCTCAATGGTACGGTATGTACATAGTACATTGTATAAGCTAAATTAGAATGCACTTGAGGATTACAAGATACTTATCGATAAGCTCCGAGGTCAAATTCCGAGGAGGCATATACGAAGGCTAAGCGCTAAGCGCTAAACTCCTATCAGCCTTCTATACTGCCGGCGGGAACGATGTCGATGACGCCTGAAGAGTTCGAAGACGCTTAAGGAAGATCGGATGAGTGTCAACCAGAGGGGATGTCGATGAACATCGAAGGAAATTATCAAACAAGGCTGCAAGCGATGGCAAAGAACGACCACAGCCTTCCCAAGAATTTCCACAAACACCCCGAGCACTCATATATGAGTGCTCGGGGTGTTTGAAGATGAGATGCTGTTGGAGAAAGTATATAGATTATGTAAGCAATAAACGCCACGGTTCAGTGACGCTCAACAACTAAGTGCCCTTGCTCTTCAACAACTCTCAAAGCTCTCAGCCCCCTCCTCTCACTGGTAGGCTCAAGTATATAATTTTCACTGGTATTGCATTTTTACACGAAAAACTAATACAGCCAGAGTTTCTAATCCCCACCATAGAAATTCACCTTTAACTCGCCTGATGAAGCGACCCGGATGTTTTCTGTCTAACCGCAGCCTCATTCGCTGTGTACAGCGTGTTCAGATTGTTATAAGTGCTCGAATCGATGTACTTTGCGTTCAACAAAGCCTGAGTCGCGAATTTGGTCCAGTCAACGCAATTCTGGCCCGGGAGGAGCATGAGTTAGCTCCACCTACTTCATTAACGCAACTGCCTTCTGGGTGTTCGTCACCGGTCCAAGGGTTGTCCTTTGAAGGCTCTTGTACACGGAGATGTCAAAGTTCCGGCTATTTGTGATCAAAGGGGTTCTCGGTCCACCGGTAGCATCAACGATGGTACCCTTCGTCGAGTCGGCAGGGGCAACGAAAAGGCCCCAATGTTCGTTGCTTTCTCCGACGTGCCAACGGAGAAGGTATAATTCGTCTAAATGGAAATGAGTCGATGTCTCTGTAAAGGCAGCAGAGCGAGCTACTCACCACATTCCATCATGCTAGAAATGCAATTGCCCCGCACCTCGAGATTCGATCCGTCCTCGTTCATTGGCGCTCCCTGAGCTAGTGCTGCGAAAAGCACTACCATTATACCGATGATGAGCATGAGAGGTGAAAACATGGACCGCATCATGATGTAAATTGTCTGTGAGTATCTGTTACAAAGAGAATTGCCCTGAGCTTTGTAGGGAGATGGTCAGATAACGGCCTGCTTATTGTAGCTGTGGGAGGCTTGGAAGGTGGACGAAAGAGGGTGTTTGCTAATGCAAGATGAACGGATGAGCTTGTAGTACAACCTGGAGGAGCAATCAATTCATAAAGGAATTCAGGTAGGATTGAGGCTGAAATCTCACTGATCCAGCGGAATACTCGGACCAAGTGAATAAGATAAAGGAACCTGCCTTGCTCGCTCGTCCTTCATCCGTTACTCTCTTTTATATGCTCTGGATGCGCTCAGGATTACTACTCATCATCAGACATACTTAACTCTTGTGACCGACTCCAGTATTTGCACCTTTTTATAACTCTACAATTGGTGACATACAAGGAACAGCAGGGAACAGCCTGCGGGGGCGCAGCGGGTCGCCGGAACGAGACAGCAGATCCGGCGAGGGTCCTAGCGATGTTATAGAGCGCGAGCGATCCAGGCGATCCGGAGAGGAATCTGTAAGTAGACAATTTGAATAACTAGCTAGTTGCGTGCTGCGTCAAACTTGCTAAGCTTTGCTCTGGCTTGAAGAAATTTGAATACATACCTGTACATTCGATGCAGCTTGGGTATGTACGGTAAGTCACTTTAAGCAGTCGATGGGCTGAATTTCGAACTGACAGGTGGATTGATCTCCATTCGCTTGTGCCTGTCGCCCATATCCTTGGCACTTGCAGACCGAAATCGATGATTGTCGAGATCAATCATCGTCGCCTTGTACATGTGTTTTGAAAATTGTAATGGTAGGAGTATTCTGGAGTATTGCGAGTTGAACAGGATCTCGAGAAATTCTTGCAAGAAGGTGCATCCATAGGCTCAATTTCGTGTGTCACTGTGTCAGTGTCAGAATAAAATTGCCGGCGGGAACGATGAAGATTGGAGACGTTCCGAGCTTCCAAGCGAGCCTGAAGTTTGAACCAGTGCCTCGTGACCAGCTCGAGGCAGGTCGATTTCTCAGAGTCACTCGTCAGACTCACAGTCCTTTTGAAAGCCTCTCGACGACGTTGGAGCGCTTGAGTTTTCAATTTCAAAAATAACGAAATAAAATCGAAAAGTCCAAAAAATTGCTGAGGCTGCAAGCGACGGCAAACGACGCGTGAACAGGGAGAAGTGGCGGTGCAAGCCCTTGAGGCCGAGCTTAAAGTTACTGGAGTCTGGCGCCCACAAAGGCGATATATAGAATTTGCATAATTATGTGCTTGTGTCTCTCCTTTGTCTCTCCTTTGTCCCCTTTGTCCCCTTTGTCTCCCTTTGCTGGGTTGCTTTGATCACCGTCGCGCGGCGATTGCATCAGTTCGCGGAACAGATTCCGTTTCGTGATATTACATATTGGCAGCCCATCATGCAGCCTCATTCACCAACTCCCATCCGTGCACCCTATTCCTATTCTTCTGAAATGACCACCGTAGAGGCCAACGAAGACGGAATGTTGTCTGCAGCTCAAGGTCAGCAGGGAGAAAAGAGGTCTAGCTCAGTGCAGCCGTTGCCCAAAGGCGCTGCGATGCCGTCGTACCAACCTCCGGTGCGTTCCTATTCTCTTTTCAGTCGAGTTGTGCTCTGAAAGCTTTGTCCAGCCGTTGCCTTCCCCCGCAAGGTCCCAGCATCAAGGAGACAGTTTGGATAATGCTACTCCTCCAGCTACGCCTTCTCAGCGGTTACTCGATCCTGAGCCACCCGCTCAATACGCGACCTACCCCAACGACGAGAAGCAGACTGCTTGGGAGAAGACGCCTCAACTCAAGGGTACGTGCATAACCACACTTTACATCTACATCCTGTCTTATAACTATCCTCGGTTTCTTTCATAGTCATTGACGAGAACGGCCAGGTTCAAAAACCATGGGTGCCTTATCCTTTGAGGGCTTGGTTCTGGGTTCCTTTTGTTGTGATCCTTGTTCTCGGTGCCGTAGGGCTAGAGATTGCTCTTCATTTCAGCAAGAAGAAAAACGGTCGGGTCCCTTCATAATAAATGTTGTCCTTTGTGCTAATCTTACCTCCAGGATGGACTACCCACGGAGACTTCACTGATGAGGGCACTCTGATGCACTATGTCTATGTAAAGCTTCATCCCGCTTCATTGAGTTTCGGTGTTGACCTGTATCCATAGACTTTGCCTCCAGTGGCGGTTGCAATGATCGTATGTGGAAATCTGTGCTTCATGTGTTTCTATTCTCATTTCACTTCAGCTCACAGCTATGTGGACTTGGACGGACATTGAAGTCAAGAAAATGCAGGTGAGACACTACCTCAGTATATCCTCTTATCCGGTATCTGATGTATTACTCTCTTCATAGCCATATGTCGACCTTGTGCACGGAGACTCACCACCACATCGAAGTCTGCTCTTGGATTATACTCGCTCTAAGTGCGTATAAGAGCCAACTATTTTCCCCGCGTGTAACCTAACTACGTGTCCCAGCAATTTCATCGTGTGGACGCGCGCAGCTTACAACAGGCATTACCTCGTCACTCTCACATCCTTAATGGTACTTCTTTGCCTAGCGTTCCAGCCGCTCGCGGCTGCCTTGTTGGTCGTGAGGAACACATGGTGGACCATGCCTGGTACGTGCTTAGTTTCGTCGCCAGCCGACGCATCCCTTACGATAAATTTAGACATAACGGTGAATAATCAAGCCCAAATTGGATTGAACCAGAATGAAAACTTCCAAGACCTTACTTGTATGTATTATTTTTACAGTGCACGGCTTTTCAGCTGATTCGTGTCGAAAGCGTTCTTGACTGCTGCTGGTTACGCTGCCGCTGATGTTCAATTCTCACTCCCGGACCCGCCATTTACCTTTGGACCTTACACTGTTGCTCCGTTTGAGGTGTGTTTCTTATCTATTTGTGCAGGGAGGTTTCACTCTACTGCTCTGCATTTATGAGCCCCGAGTATATGCGCTGACGAAATGCCTTTGCATAGTTGCCAACGGGTATCGAAACCAACGGTACAGTTCTTTACGTCAATACTACCGCCTTGAAGAGTGATCCGGGTTGTCAACCGGTAACGGTATGTATGTTATAATATAATAGATTTTTCTACAATATTTTAACGTGTTTGTAGGTGCAACAAACGCAACTGGGAGATGGGGCGTGGAATAATTCAATCTCGACTCAAGGGTGCTCGCTGACATGGATAGTGAATCATACTGCAGAGGTCCTATTCGGTAAGTGGCATCTTGTTTGGAGGATCGGGTTTTCGTACTAAGCTATTCCGCAGGCACCAATGCAACAGTGTGCTCAAACTCGACACCGCAGCAGTTCAGTCCTGTAGCATTTTGGTTCTTTGAGTGGGTACACGTTTCTGTTTTGGATTTTTGGCTGATGCTTAAACGATCTTTTTAGGTACACCCCTAGCGTCAAAGCCTCTGCCACGGTCTGCTTCCCCACTTTCCAGATTTTCGACGTCAACATCAACTACGATCTAGCAGCCAACAACATTACTCAGGTCACAGAACTTGGTCCGTTTTCCTCCAGCTCGAACTTTTCCTCTACAGCCGGGAACGTTACTGGGCCTCCTCTGAATGGTAGAGCTTATAACGGCATTGAATTTAATCTGACGGATCCGGACTCCATTGTGTTGGCGAGAAAGGATGCAATCTCAATCCAAATGCCTGCTGCCGTGTTACAGAACGCGCAAAAGAGCCAGGCGGGTTTACAAGCGAGCTTTGATTCAAACAGTTTCTCGCAGCAGTCGACGAGTGTTTATGTGAGTTTCGGTATATCTGATATGTTGTGCGTTTTCTGAGACATTTCTTACTTAACAGACGACATATCTTGCACTGATTGCCCAGACAGTGTACTTCATACCTGCTAGCGATCCTAACACCATTCAAGTTAAGACCGTCGTTCAGCGCGTGTTTCTCAGTGATGTAGCCGTGCATTTGCTTGCAACTGCTATGTTACTTCTTGCATTCTTCGCTACCATCATCCAGCTTCTCCATCGCCATGATCGTCGAAGTTTGCGGCTATTGCACGAACCTGGAACTATTGCTTCTGCTGTGTCAATTGGAGGAAAGACAGGAATCGGCGAGCTTCTTGCTGGGAGACAACACAAAAAGGAGATCGACGAAGTCTTGTCTAATAAGAAGTTTAGAATTGATCCTCGGACGATGAGGATTATTATGGAGGGCGAAGATGGATACGAGTTCGCGAGCAGTCCACAAGATAGGAGAAAGTCGGTGTTTGCTGCTCTACAATCGACTAGGAGATTGTCGAGAGCGCCGCCAGAGAATTTCGGGTCGCCGCAAAAGTCGCCTGCGATTGTTGCTTGAATACATACCTTCGTTGTTCGTTTCGTTGTTGCTTTCTGCTTCTTTCGATTTTGGTTTTCGTTCCTTGGGCATTAGTATCACAAGGACTTGTTTTTTCAGTGTAGCTAGCTAGATTTGAATTGTTTATATCCCACTACTTATTATACGTGCATGATGTCCTACATATCTCTTATTTTACGAGTTAATTGATGTTTACGCTACGTATGTGACTGTTCACCTACTGTTCACCTACTGTGCACTTGCTGTGCACTCAGCTATAATTCTCCGATATCCGACTAGCAGAAGCATGGGTGCAGATTTTTGTCAAATGTTCAGTATAAAATAACTGGAGTCAATTGTTCTGGTCACCCCCGACCTTCATGGCGTTTCCTCTTCCGAACGAAATTGTGGACTATATCATAGGCTTTCTGCACGACGACCGACCTACTCTCAAGAGCTGCTCCATAGTTGCCAGATCTTGGCTACCTTCTGCTCAGCTACATCTTTTTCATCACATCGTTCTGCATTCTGTCAGTCCTCTTCACGAGGAGTATTCAACACTTAGCGACGAAGCTCAAAGGTCCAACGAGCGGCTTGTAGAGATATGTGTCCACAATCCTCGCATCGCATCTTGCATCCGCTCCCTGCAAGTTCAACACTTTGAGAGAGGGCAAAGGGCAGAAAAATGGGAGCAAATAAGCTCGTCTGTCGCCGCTGTGATAGAGAGGCTGCCTAATGTAACATCCCTGTACCTCTTCCGAGTCAACTGGGCTATCCTAACTTCATCTCTAACACGAGCACTGACTCGAGTGCTTCATTCACCATCACTGAAAGAGTTGTCGCTGGTTGTGTTCGCAATCCCCACTTTTGCCGGCCTGGTTTCGCTGTTGAGTCACTCAACTAATCTGAAGGCGCTCAAGATCACCTTCATGGCATGCGCGAACTGGGAGGTTCCCATTCACCAGGACAAGGAGGGTTTGGACTATGCTCCTCGATCTATCGAGCTGGATCGTTTCCTGCACGTTCACGCAGTGAATTTGCATGCCTTTACTGAATGGCTCCAACAACCATATTGCGCTTTCAATGTACAGAACCTTCGCTCGCTCCGGGTCCATCGTTCACATCGTTCAACTTCATTTCATTTTCAAGGAGCAGCTCTCATGCTACAGTGTATAGGTAGCAGTCTTCGAGAGTTGGAGTTGCAGGGACCATATGAAAATCATCGTATGTGATACACTGTTGTAAGATAGATGGGCTTCTCTAACGCTCAAGATATACCGTTGCAGAGAACAATGTTTTACATTTTGGTCACTCTCCGCATCTGCGCAAGGTTACGCTGGTTAACGTCCATCAATCTGACTCGTACACTCCTGTCCCGTGGATACTGTCGCTCTTGGATCCTATTGACCCTAAACAGGTGTATCCCCTCCAGTGTCTTCGAATCAACCTCTACATAGACCACAATGATGTGGAGAGAACACATCAATGGCAAGAGTGGGCTGCTCTTGACACTCTACTCACCGAACGAAGATTCAGCTCTCTTGGATCTCTGGTGATCGTGTTGTCGTCTGTTGACTCTCCACCGCAAGCTGCGGTAACTCTTCTAGCTGACCAATTTTCCCGTTTGTTGAGGGACGAGAAGCTTAACGTGGAGATACTGCTAGTGAGGGATTTGCCTATCATTAATATCAATCACTCTGTGTCCTTAACTTGAGACTTGATGGCATTCACGTACAATACAGTCGTGTGTTTCTATCTAACACACATTCAATATTCTTGATAAGTCTTTAACTGCTCGGATGACTGAATGCTCAAATTGACTGGACAAGCATATGAAGATATGTCTTTGCAAGCACGTGCACTTGAACCTGGTGAGGCATCTCAGAACAAAACTGTCCGAGAGATTGACTTGATGCAAAACTAGTGTCTACTTGTAAAACATATTATACAGCATGTTTCGTTTCTATACCGCTTCTCGTCTCCGCGGTGCAGCACGCAGAATGTCATCGACACTAAGAAACATAGTCAGAAGGGACTAACATCGTGGTATGAACGGACTTACCGGATAATCATCTCGGCAGCTTCACTGGCACTGAGGACGACTTGCCGTTTGAGCTTGTAGCTCTCTGTGGTCCCGAGCTGTTGCATGGAGCCAATGGTGCCTTGGTTCATGTCTATAAAGAGAGGGTTGTCTTAAAGCCAACGCTGTTGGAAAGAAAAATTATAATCACCTAATCCCGCATCGGATTGACCTTCGTAGTGTGCCGCACGCAATTTAGCCACCAGGTCAGATGAGTCGTATCCAGCATTGTCTGCTAAAATCGTTGGCATCTGCCTCAATGCTCGCCCAAATGCCTCAGCCGCAATAGCCTTCTTTCCTTTAACCTTTCTTGCTGCCTCATCTACAGCACAGCTCATGAGCATTTCGGAGCACCCTCCGCCGAGAACGGTACGAGTCTCCTTGACTGTTTGGGAGAGGACGGAAAGGGCGTCATGTAAAGAGCGTTCGGCCTCGTCTACCATCTGCGATGTGGAACCTCGGAGGACGACGGTGCATGCTTCGCCTGCGGCAACTCCAGAGAATTTGATTAGCTGAGGAAGAATGTCAGCACCGTGATGCAAAGTTGAGTTATTGAGCGACCTTGTCCTCGCCAATCATGATCTCCTCAATCAATTCGCAGTGCCCCAACTTCACCAAGTCTGGTCTATCGAAAGTGCTGGCAATTTCTCCACCCGTCACCAAAGACAATCGCTCGACACCTTCGAAATCAGCGTGCTCAATAACCATGATGCCCTTTTCAGCAAGAAGAGACTCTGGGTAATTGTAGATGAGTTGTCGATTGACGAAGCAGTTGATACCATGGGAGGCAATGGCATCAATCTTGGCTTTCATCTTTTCCTGTAAAGAAAAAGTCGATGACTAAAACTGAAAAGATATGAATCTGCAAGACCGTACGCGTTCTGCCCGCTCAAGCTCGGCTAGCTTTCCCGTACCGTCAACTTTGACTCGTGCACCAAAAATTTTGATTTTGTCAGTGTCCATGGCTATGGGCGTAAAGACACTTATAAAAGCAAATAGATAGATGCAATGAACGGACGTACATGTGTTGGCAATCATGATCTTGACGTTTTCCAGTCGTTTAGGAGAATTTACAGCGATCGTTTTATCGAGTATGAAGCCTAATTTTCACGAATGAGGTCTGATGGAAAACAAAAAGGGATCTGCCTGTACGCACCTTCATCCAGGTATGAATCTGTCAGCTTTCCTCCGACCTTTTTTATTATTTGGATGTGCTCTAAATCGGTAGAGCCTTTCAACCTCAAAACAGCATCTACTGCGAGGCCAGCAAAGTAATCCTTGTCTTGCGAGAGAACTTTGGAAGAGAGCGTCGTCCGTGCGATATTAAACAAATCTTTCCTGAACGATGCGGGGTCCGAGCTAAAGAACATGTTGGCAAGCAACCGTATGACGATCTGAGTAAAACGCACGAATGATCCACAGCAGCACCCTCCAGAGCCTTCAGTGCGGCGGCACTAGCGATCCTGAAACCCTCCACTATTGTCTGTGGATGAATTTTCTGGGCAATTAACTTCTCGGCTTCTCTCAACAGCTCCGCAGCCAATACACAAACACTCGTCGTCCCGTCCCCGACTTCGTCATCTTGAACCTTGGAAATGTTTACAAGAATTTTGGCGGCTGCGTTATCGAGCTGAATCGCTTTCAATATAGTGGCACCGTCGTTAGTAACATTGATATCGCCACTCGATGCAGATTGTAGAATTTTATTCATCCCCTTGGGACCAAGCGTAGATTTTACGAGGTCTCCGAGCGCGAGCGCACCAACGAAAGAAGAAAGACGCGCATTTTCCGCCTTCTCCTCTGTTGCCTACACCAAAGTGCCAAATGAGTGGAGAATGAAGATTATTTAGGCAGATAGCTACCTGTTCACCGAAAATTTGCATCGACATTGTGTATCGATGAGTGTTCACAGATAAGTAAGGACAGAGAGCAAGTGATCGACTGCGACGCGTTCGCCAAAAGCTATGTAAACAGCACAATTTTTTCGACAGACAACATTGGGAAATTTTTAGTTGACTTTATGCCTTCAAGTGGTAATAAGTGAATATTAATACCGTAATTGTAGTGTACTTTATCGTGAAGAATTAAACGTCTGAGGATACAAAGCAAACACTATTGTACCATTCGTTACTCCTTCCTTCACGGTCAACCACCGACCTAACCGATGCTCTTGGCCTATGCCAGCAACCAGAAGCAGCGGAGTAGCACCTGAATTGACTTTTGTTGTAGCCATTTCTGGTTCATTCCTTGTCCCATTTGTTGATGCAGAGGTACTTGGCGATAACCAGGATGCCTTTTGAAAAAACTCTTTTGGAGGAGTTACGAATTGAAGTGAGTTGACAACGCCGGGAGTAGGGAGTGTGCCAACGAGAGAAAACGATTTGAGCTTGGAGTCGAGTTGCCAGAGGCGAATGGAGCCATCCCAAGAGCCTAATGGCGCGAAAATCAGCACACGTGCATTAGGAGCATGGGATGAACACGAACCGGACGCAAAAAGATCAGAATAACGCAGACTAGCTACAGCGGTAATCCATCGAGGCGTTTGAATAGTTCCTAAGGTCTCAGAGTAAACTTCATGCAATCCATGGGAGAGGGGCTGCGTATGAACGGGCTTTTTCTTCTGAGTCGTCCATAAACACAAGGAGCTGAATACAAGTAAGATCAAGGGTCGAAGGAGCAGGAAAATACTACATACCCACTATCACCTCCACTTACGAARGTAGCTTCATCAACCATGGCAACACACTCTAGACTTCCTTCAACAAATCTCTTCTTTTCCCTAGCCCCCTGCACCTCATCTTCGTCTTCTGCTCTGAGTTCGCCCTCTATCACTTCGCGAACCTTACTCCTACCACCACCACGGAACACTAACTGTGTTTCATCTACAATCTTCCAAAATCTTATTGTTTGATCCCGTGCACCAGCACTGACACAAGTTTCTGCGCGGAGGGAATCGAGGGAGAGGATGTAATCTTGGTGCCCAAAAAGCGTCTCGACGTAACCCATCACAGTCGGGGAGAGGTCATAGACTTTGACAGTACGGTCAAAGGAGCCGGTGTAGACTTGATGGGTTCCTTTACGAAATGAGAGAGCCTGCAAGAGAATAAGGAAGGTGAATCTAGTGTAGAAATGAGCAGAACTCACAGATATAGAATCTTTATGTCCCATAGGTCCTACAAAACCTTTGATCCATGTCCCACTTTCAGCATCCCATACACCGACTTTTCTGTCTTTTCCGCCGCTAACGAGATATTTTCCATCTCCGCTGAGAGCGAGCGTAAGAACTTCGTCCGTATGACCCTGCAACTCTGCGTCCGAGTTAGTGCTTTTGCCTTTCCTGTTGCCAGTGAGTGGCTTCGTCTTGAAGAGTGTAGTGATCTTTTTGCCTGAAGAAAGGTCCCATTTGCATATATGCCCTTCTTTCCCTGCTGTGAAGAGAAATTTGGCCGAGTCGGACGCGACGGCGGATGTCACCGAAAACCTGTGCCCTTTGGTGCGTAAGGCAGCTCTGGGAGGTTGAGAAAAATCAAACTACAGAGAAGGGACATTAGAATGATGATGTTTGAATGCAAACATGGTTGTTTTACTGAGTCCGCTATGAATAAGTGTACTTTTCCTGAATGTTCCATGACATCCTGCTTTAGTCGAGCGGAAATAAGCTCCTTGTCAATCTCAGCAGCATCAAACTCGCCCTCCGCTAAGATATGTTTTAGAATCAAGCTCACTATTGGGGAAAAAAGGTAATACATACCTAAACTCAAGCCTTCCTTCACACTGTCTAAATACAACTTAGCCAACCTCAACCGTTTTTCAGCAGGCGTTTCATCTGGGTCTTCTACTCCACTGTCAACATCCTCGTCTGAATCTGGCCTCAAGTCAAGATCATCAATTGCTTCGTCCTCGTTATTTGTATGGTCCGAGTCGAGCTCCTCGTCCAGGGGTTTTCGTTTTTTTGTCAGGCCATTTGTGTGGGACTTTCGGGGTAATTTCTTTAGATTGCTAGGCCCAGCATCAGAACGCTTCCTTTTTCGCGGTTTAGAGGAAGAGAAAAAAGAGTCTGGCATGGTGGTGGAGGTAAAAGCGGAAAGGTCACATGACGCTCTGGTCGGTTGGACGGTGACTACGATGAGTTCCAATGCCATGTCCCAAGCTCGTTGGCCTCAGCCTTTCTCTGGCGCTCCTCCAATACCTACCGGCTACAACGTAAACCCTCAGGTTTGGCAAGCAGGTCAATGGCAACCAAATCCTAGATTCAACTGGAATCAACATCCATCTTCACAAGTCTCGAGTACTTCTTGGATTCCTGGCGCTGCATGGGCTCACCAAGGTGGCGCATCTCATAATCCGTACAAACGCGTTCCAAAGCCCCCTAGTGCAGAATATCTGGCTAGCGAACTATCAGACAATCCTTTAGGCTTGACCAATATGATCCCAAGGTACAGGACGTTCTTTCATCCGCAATATCACTGCTAAGCTGATCTTTCACAGGGAAGAGTTGTATGGTCCAGGTGTAGATGGTGCTCCTCCAGAAACTCCATGGATTTGGAATCCTCGAACTCTTGATGATAATAGCTCTCGTCCTACGCGACAAGCTTCCGGGTCAGCTCGCCACGCCTCAGAGCCTCCGCCAAGTTCCTTCGAACGTCTGACATCCACATCCTCAGCTTCTACAGCAGCAGCAGTTACTGTAAAGAAATACGATCTACCCGACATAAATGGACCGCTGCAGAGGCCTAGAATGTATCAGACCTCAACGCAGGCTCCATCATCTACTTCCGCTTCTGCCTATGCGGTTGCGTCTTCGCATAATCGTGCCTCTGCTCCTAATGATCCATCTCCCACTGTGAATGACCCGACATCGCCTCGCACTCTTCGCACGACCTTTTCCACTCGTATAGTCCGTACTCCAGATCATTATCGGGGGTCGGGGGGTCCAGACAACACAAACACTTTAGCTCGTAGCAACACTATGCCCTCAATCGATTCCGTGACTTCTAGCGTGGAAAAGCTGGCTCCTTCCGCCTCGACGCATCATTCGCGTTCGGTGTCGCAGAGTCATGCTTCTTCCTCACGTCACTCTACGTCGACTCCCTCAATGAGTGGTGTCACTATGTTTGTTGATGAGCCGTCCAGTATGCTCAGCCCTCTCGTCATAGACGATATCCCAATTTCCCAGTCTGCAAAGCCCCTCGGTCGAAACCATACTGCTCCTGCTCTTTTTAATGGCTTATCTTCCATCCCGGAAACACCAACGTCCTCCTCTCGAGATCAGAGACACCATCACCATTTCCGCGCATCTCGTCCATCTTCTCAGCAAACGACGCCTGTTGCTGGGACTTCTAATAAAGTCAACCCACACCACGATCTTTTGAACGGCAGTTATTTTTCGAGAAGTACTTCTCAGGGAACTTCATCTGCTTCTGCTGCCGCGGCAGCATCTTCCAATGCCTGTGTCACCCCTCCCAATAGTAGTGGCGTGGGAAGTGTAAATCTGAACACTCGACCAGCTAATCCCTTGCCTACACCTCCAAGAGTAGTAGAGGTATCGAGATATTCTTCTCCTGCACATTCTGGTACTACTTCCAGAGCCAGTTCCAACGTTGGGTCATCTTCTACGGTTATTTATAATACTACTACTGGTCATGGGTCATCGTCCACTAGCTATAATGTGATACCAGCGTCTTCTCCTGTACCCGTTACTTCTACAAGTGCGAGTGCGAGTGCAGCGGCAGCAGCTAGTGTTTCGCCCACACGATCTAGCTCGCGTACTCGGGAGCGTGAACGGTCTCGATCGCGACCACCGGATCGCACTGTCCAGCCTGCTCCCGAGGGGGTAAGGAGTAACGAAAGCTCTGCTCGATCGCGAGATAGCGGCATTCAATTTGCTCCAGAGGGAATGAGGGCCAATCCTTCTAGTCGTTCACGCAATAGCTCTTTGTATCATGTCTCAGAAGACCCAAAGAACTCTTCATATAGTGACATGCCACATTTCCCACTCCCTGCCCCACCGGAATCATTTTTGATAGAAAGAAAGAGGCAGGAGCAACAAAAACAACACCACCAATCAACTTACCAGAATTCTCAACGATCTCCGCAGTCAAACCCAAACCCCTCACCTCAACGATCACCTCAGCCCCCAGCAAGCGCGCGGCCTCAGCACTCTCCGAATCATCCTAGCCAACCTCCTCAACCTCCACAATCCTCTCCTCGGCATCACTCACCTAATCCTTCTCCGAATGTTCTTCAACGAACACCTTATCCCTCACCGTATTCTACATCGTCATCACAACTTTCTCCTGCTCATGGTTATGGCCAAGCTCACGGGCAGAGCCGCTCACGAGTAGGATACTGGAATGTACGAGGGGACCATCTTACAGAATCAAATCATATTGTATACGCACCGCCTCATCAAGTGTACCCATCTGAGCTCAGAGAATATCCTGGGGAATTTCAGGGTTATCGTGATCATCATGGGAATTTTAAGAAGTTTGAAGTCGGACGGCCTGAATTGGAAGAGTCACTACCAAGGCTGGGTAAGCCGGCAGTCAGGCCATATGAAAGTGTGAGTACTCGTACTCGTCTTATGCATCTTTTCTTGGTTGTTTATGAGCATTCTTGCAGTTTATCAAGTACATTTAACTTATTTACTATGCAAATGTGCTATTTATTTATATTCCTTTACTACAGTATCATTTCCCATTACTTTGCTACACTTCTCCCTGCACATCAAGTTACAAATCAATCAAGTACAGTATTCCAGTAATGTTTTATGTCTACTCCCTGGTGTAAACTGACAGTGAGTTATCACTTGGAAAGAACAGGAATTTGTCATGATTGATGAAGCTCTTTGACAAGGAGATATAGGTGAGAGTAAGTGGATAGCCTATGTGTACTGTTATTGTAACTGTGTGCCTGCTTGTTACACGTTTACGATGCACATTATAGACAGCTTGGTCCGGACACGTGACCCGGACGCATACATATATATTTAGCTCATACACGTACTAGACTTCCTTCTTCTTTCTTCTGATCTCTCATCTTCCTGTCGTTGCTAGCATTTCGCAGAACACGCCAGGTTCCCGTTTTGTTTGTGTGATCTCAGTGTCTGACCCTTGGTCAGTTTACACTTTTTTTTAAACACGAACTTTTCGTAATTCCATCAATGGTCTCGCTTAATGTGAGTAGCACCCTTTTCATCCTCACCTTGAGACCTGCTACTCTTCTTGCATAACACTTTATATATCGATGTATCTTTTCATTTGGATTCTGCACTTTTGCCCTTGGCGAGCCCTTTTTCACCCCACATATAATCACCTTTGTACCCTTAATTTGAAATTTCCCCACATTTTCCCCGCCTTGACACCGCGTTCTTGTAACAAAGCCGCCTCGTGTTATTGCATTGCGCCTAGATCTTCTTCCCCCTGCACCCTGCTCTTGTACTCGTTGAATTCCCAGTAATCCCTGTGTCTTGTGCCCTGTTATTCCCTCGTTTTCACCCTGAGTCCCTGCCTTGAACCTCGCTGATATGACATCCTCAGAATTGAACTTGCCCACCCTGCCGTCACGGAATAGACGTATCAACCCACCTCGCGAGTGCAGGAATAGGCAAGATAGTACTATAGGTACTGAGTCGCTTTCAGGTGATGAAGACTATAGCCTCATTGCTGCTCAGCTTGTTAACACCACTGGTGACAAAAGCAATTCCGGTTCTCCTGCCATTTCCCCCATTTCTGGTTCTCCTGCCATTTCTCCCTTGCCTCTGTTGTCCCCTGCCCATATTTCTCCAGAAGCTCGCCCCATATCAAATTCTGCACTTAAGTCCCCGGCCGATTTGCCACCAATTTCTGTTGATTCCCTCGCACATTTGCATTCCCCTAGCAAAAATAACGACGAAGGCTGTTCACCGATAGTTTCTCCAGTGTCTTCGTCGAATTCTCACAGTCACTCTGATAGCTCCTCTTCGATTTCCAACTGTTTCATCCCAATGCCATCTTGTACCTCTGACAACGCCATTGTCGATAATGGCTTTAATAAGCTGCCTACTGTCACCACCTCCTGTATCTCGTTGGAGGAATTTAATTGTGTCGTTGTGTTGGTTAATGATTTCCTGCACCACAAGTCTATTACAGATGGGGCGAACAAGAAGCATGCCTTTGCCCGCTGCTTCAGCCACGAGGACAGTTTACGTTTCTTCGAAAGTTCTGCCTCTGAACTGGCTGGAAAGGACTGGGACACTCCTGAGGATGCAGACTATTCTCCCTTCTTGAATGCTTGTCGGGAACAGCTTGTCGGCTCTGATTGGGACATTAGACAATTCGAGTCTATTAAAACTCTTCGTCAGGAGGACGCCTCAGATGGTTCCTTCCGTGTTTTCTGGAATCTCCTGAAGTCGAAGAATGAGTCACTTGTTGGTTCTCAATACCACTTTTCTGATGAAGGTCTGAAGCTGCTGGCGCAGACTGGTATCAATCCTTGTTACACTGCCTGGTTGAAGAACAACAAGGTCGAGAACTCGCTTTCTTGTTGTGAGTGGGTTGTGAAGGCTCTTGAGCATGACAAGTCCTTTTGTGACTGGGAGAAGGTGGAGAAGGCCCACCTCCAACATGCTGTTGAGGACACCCTGAAGAAGGGTCCTCTCGTGAACTCGTCCTCTTACAACTCCTGTGGTTACAAGTCTGGTGGTGGCCAGGATCACGTTCAGCAGCAGCGCGCGAGTGCTGTCCCCGCTCCAGCATCTAACTCTTCGTCCAACGTGGTTGCTTCGGTGTTCCAACCTCGCCCCCTGACACCTCAAGAATGTCAGATTATGTGCGACCACAAGGGGTGTTTCAAGTGTTGGGATTTCTACTCTGATCACTATTCTAACAAAGTGAAAACTTGCTCGCTTCCGACCCTGACAGTTCTGTATTGGGAGATCACAGATGCTGATGGCCGCTTGGCGGAGCGTGTCAGCAAAGAGAAGGGTGGTCTCCCGGTAACCTTGAATGCCGTTTTGGTTTACAACTCGAAGAATGTGGTGGTGGCCATTGGTGGTGCTATCACAGACATTGCGGTGGCCTTGGGGGAAGTTGCGGAGGATGTTGATCGTTCTCCATCTCCTGAAGCTCCGGTGAACGTGCCGCCAGCTGTTGCTGCTATCTTTGGAAGGCAGTTGCAACACTGCACTGTGGGAGCAGATGTCTATGCAGGTTGTCAGACCAGATCTTCTTCGTCTTTTGTTCCAAGTCATGGTTCTTCTCGTCCTGGCTCTCGTATGGCCCCTGTGGCAGCTGTTATGGAGAGTGATGAGGATGAGGAGGGAGGAAGCCCTTACCAGCCTTCTGGCCTGTCTGATGGCGAGGACGAGGGTAGTGACACCCTGGAGTCTCCAATCCCTCGAAGTTGTGCTAGTAGGGCTGCTGATGTTGGTTCAAAACATGAACGTACAGATAGCGCTGCTGGTGTGTCACTGGGGCAGAGCAAGAAGCGCTTCATGATCCCACACTCGGTGAGTGATCCCCTGTTCTGTGTTGAGCACTTGTGGTGGAAGGCGGCCCTGATGGGGCCAAATATTGATATTCCAATTTGCTGCTCCTTGTTGATTGACGATGGGTCTTACGTTGTTCTTATTAGGCGTGACGTCGTCGATGAGCTCAGCTTGAAACTATATTGCTTGAAAGAACCAGAAGTTATCTCCGTCGCAGTTTCTGATTCTGCCAAACCATCTCGTACTGTCCTCGAACATTTTGTGAAGTTGAAGCTTAGTGATCTGAAAGGAAAATGGACTTCGCATACTGTATTTGCCTTGGTCTCTCCTTCCTTGTGTGTGCCCATGATTCTTGGGTTGCCTTTTCTTTCTCATAATTCCCTGGTCACTGGTCCCGAGCTTCGTACTGTTACCCATCGTCAGACTGGTTTCGATTTATTGCACCCTCACTTGTACAGTGTAGATCGACCGTGTATTAAGGACACTCCAAATGTCAAATGTCGTAGAGAGTGTCACAATTTTCATGCTGAGCGTCACAAGGATGCCTTGAATCATAAGAAGATCAGGTTGTCTCATCAACCTATGTTGCGAGAGTTGTGTGTGGTCCAAAAGATTCGGAGTGATAAAGGCCTTTTCCCTTTAGAACTGGTTAATGTGATCTCAGTTGTGGCTGCGATCCGTGAGTGTCTCGAAGATGCTGCAGAGAGGGAGGCCCTGGAGCAGCACTTGGAAGCAATCAAGAAAAAGTTTAAGGCTGTTTTCGAGCCCATTCCCCATGTCGATGAGTTACCTATGAATATTACTTGTAAGCTACACATTAAAGATGCATATAAGACGATCCAGTCATGCAGTTATTCTTCTCCACAAAAGTATAAGGATGCATGGGTAATGCTTATACAAAAACATCTGGATGTGGGATGCATATGTCCATCCTCGTCGTCTTTTGCTTCTGCGGCTTTTTTGGTCCTGAAAGCAGATCCTAATGCCTTGCCAAGATGGGTCAACGATTTCCGTCAATTGAATGCAAATACTGTGCCTGATCAGTTAGATGGCGCAATGGGAGGAAAGTTAGATGGCTCAGTGGGAGGGAAGTTAGATGGTGCAGTGGGCAGAGGGCTGGATGAGATGGGAGGGACATTGGACAGTGGAACGGAAGGGGAATTGGATGACGGAATCAGCAGGGGTTTGGATGGTGGAATCGACGGAGAGTTGGACAATGGAATCAGTGAGGTGTTGGGTGGTGGAATTGGCAGGGGGTCAGACGGTGTAATAGGCAATAAATTGGGCAATGGGCTGTGTGATGAAATGGACTGCAAGCCTTGTGTATAGTATACAGGTGGCATGACAGTTTCTGAAAAGGGTGGACCTTCATTTGAATCATTGACCATCATGGAATAGCTAGACTGAGTATTCTGGCAGGTTGGGAGATGAGAAAGGCTGAACAAGTACAGCAACCAGCAGATTACATACCATGTTCTCCGTCACATCCATCTCAATCATGGAAACTAGATATGACAGTCAAAGAGAGACTGCAATAAAAAGGAGGAAATTCTAAGTTGGTGATATTGGTAGCTGCAGATGGCAATAAAGACTTGAAGCTTGAAGGCTGAGACAGTAAAAGACTTGAAAGCTCCCCATTGTGCCCATTCTGTTCCTGGGGAGATGGCAATAAGCCATTATCAGCTCCTTAGGAGATGGCAACAAAGACTTGAAGGCCATCAATTGCATGCAATATTCTGTTCCTTGAAAAGAGTCAATGAGGCTTTTGTCAGGCAGGAACTAGAGGAACCAACCAGCTGGAATACTGTATGCATGTACTTTGTTGCCAAGTAACCTCCCTTTCATGGTGGTTTCAAGCAAAGAGGGAAAATTTGATCGAACTGCGCACACGGGGACTTAGCTTGTCCAAGATTCAAGATCTCCCAAAAAGAGAAGTTCCTGCCATTGATGATCAGGCTAAGTACATACCATTTTTGGAGACTTCCAGCCCATGCATTGAATATTGAACTGCCTTGGACATGCTTTTATGTCTCTCAGCTGCAGATTATAACTAACATCCATGATTGCAATCACAAGCTCTATGTTTACTGCTACAACAAAATTTTATCCAACAAAGAGCATATGTACATACCAGCATCTCAATTCAATATTGCTGAATAAGCTGACTGCACAAAGGGTGGAAGGACATTGGGGTGCATCTCTGATTTCATGAAGTCTTTGTTTAAATGGTTGAAAGAACATGAGAATATGGTTTAGCACCTAGCTTCAGTATAAAATGACTTCCAAAATTGCTCATTTCATTCCTTGTCATCTGTGACACTTCCAACACCACTTATCTCATTCCTCATCATCCTGTGACATGTCCAACACCACCCATCTTGTTCCTCATCATCTGAGACACTTCCTTCACTAGTGACCTGTGACTTTCTCTTTCTCCCAACTTCATCATGCCCACCTATAAGAGAAAAGCACCAAGCTTGAGAGCTGCTGCAACCAGACCCACTAAAAGGCAGAAGATTGTGATGGAATTCCCCAATGAGCTTCTTATGACAGTCAGTGGCACTCGCTTTGTACTCTTCTTTCTTATGTAGTAACAATACCTTCTAGTTGTTCCAATTTATGGGTGTAGTGACACTCATGAACATGACCCAAGTAAACCAGCAGTTCTGCTCATTCCTGACCAGCAACTCACCTACTGTCAGAGACATCTGGATACTCACCTGGACAGTGGGGGAGGTTCTGCCTCCTCTGCCTATGCTATTGGAATGGGTATGGTCATACCTATTGTTCAGGCCACTGAAGTGCATGGTATGTTACACATAATCTTTTGCTTGTCAAGTTGAGCCTAATCACTGTTGTTTCAATGGCAGGCCTGTAGTGCAGCACGTGTGCACTCTGTGACCTTCATCATATTTCAGAGACTCTGCACGCAATGTCTCTGTGACATGTGGGTACTTACTATGCTTGCTATTCCTTAGTGCTGAATATTTCATCACAGAATGGTGAGTAATGTGGACCTGCTTCTGCCTATCCAGAGGGAAGCAATTTGTCTGCTTCCCCATATGAAAGGTACATACATCTGTGGTCTGAATTTCTGGTACTCACTGTGTGTGTCCAGAGAACAAGCAGGACCAGATTGAGAACATCATGTTCTATGCGAGAGAACAGGTTGAACTCATCGTTGAGAAACTGATGAGTTATCACAGTTCCAAGAGAGAAGAATTTAAGAGAGGGGCAGAGGGAAAGTGTGTAGAACTGCTACAGGTTAGTGTGTTCCTTTTGAAGACTTGAGCTGATGATTAATATGTGTCATTATTAAGCTCATCAAAACCTGGGAGGATTTCATGGAAAGAGATCAGGAGAGAGAGCCTGGTTTGATGGCAAAACACACCTGTTTCTTCAAATATAAATCTCCTTCTGTTTTTGAGTTATCGCTTTGAGATCTCAAACCCTTTGTTTAGGGTGATGAACTTCCTCAGTCATACCAGGTTTACCTATGGTGAGATGGACACCCTGAGGAAGCACCCTCTTGTTTGAAAAACCACGCCACTCACTGTCAAAGGTATTAGTTGATCTTAACATTATGCATGCAGTGGTTTCTTGTTGATTTTCAGAGTGGAAGCAGATTGAAAATTGCGTTATAGACATGGTGGAGAGAGGCTGGTTCATGTGTGAAATTGAAGCCAGGATTTAAGACAAATGGCAGTGAGCTTGAGCATGCTATAGATGTGATGGAGAGAGGTGGGTTCATGAGCACATTATAGATGTGATGGAGAGAGGCGAGTTTGTAGTGGGGATTGGAGACAGATGAGTGTATTTACTTCATCACATGACCTTTTCCTAAAGATTCTTTCTCTGAAATTTAGTGATCTTTTTTGATTTGACAATGTACTAATACCTTTCCCTAATTTTTCGGTCTAGAATATGAATTGTAGCTTTTTCGATACCATGTATTTCATTTATTTCCATCCTGAGTTCAGCCCTAAGGATAAGAAAGTGAGATTTGATGTTCAGCTCAATGCAGTGACTGAATCTACTAACCACACATGGTGGTATTCACACAGGAGAGAAAAAACTATACTAATGCTGGCAGAACAAGGATGATTACTGTGTGAGAGGAAATCGTCCAGGAATGGAACACCTGTGAGTGAGCTGCCTATTCTGGGAGATATTGTCTTGCTGATCTCATATCATGGATCAGCTCCACTTGTTGGGTCACGTGATCATCTTGTTCTCAAGCTTCTATTGCCAGATGAGCTGGAGGTCTAACTGAGCAGTGTAGAGGGTAAAGCCTCCTTGCACTTTCACTTTATATGCATTCAGTACACTGCTTTTGATAGATAGTTCTCATCTTCAGACAGAGGAAATGACACACATTTCTCACAGACCTTCCAGCAGCAGAAGTTGAAGGTGAAGAACAGACATTGGCAATGTTAGCCCAGACAAATTAAGCTGTGGAAAGGCATGGTGATCAAAGTCTTGGGAGCAGAATACTCACCTGAAGGTGAGGAAAAGATGGTGAAGGCAGTTGTAGAAGACATCTGGATCAGTGAAGCTCAGTAAATTCATGTCCTCTGCATACTGCTAGATTCTTATCCTTCATCCCAGCAAAAGAAATTCTAGCTGGTAATCTTGTCCTCATTGGTGGTGTTGATGCTTCAATATCAACACCTGCAACTCTTAGTGGCTGACTTCGATGATCACCCAATCAAGCATATGACTGAATCTGCTTTGAAAATTGTTCTTGAACTGATTGCCCCCCTTGGAGTTGCCCAAAATGTTTCCAGGATTATGATCCATTGGCATTGTGCCCTCCAATACATCAGTCCAATCTCTAGAAGATGGTTGGCACACCCAGATGCAGAGAAAACGAACTGCAAGTTCAAAGTATGACAGAAGAAGAAAGAAAATGAGAGAAAAGAGAAATTTTAGAAAGGTTTGGGGCTGGAGTTGGAGAGATTTTGAGGAGGGCCCAGGAAGCCAGAGAGAAGAAGGAAAAGGCTTCAATTAGTTTAGAGGAAGCTGTCTTTCCCCTCATCGCATCTGCCATCTCATAGCTGGAACTCCCTATAGTTCAGGTCACTTCTGAGCCTGTTAAATGTCATTCAAGCTCACTGACAGGTAAGCAGTGTGCTCTCAATATCCTATATATCTTTTCACTGAGTATATCATTGCTAGGATCTCCACCCCCACCATCTCTTTCTTTTGCTAGTACACACCCTAATAGTCCTAGCTGTGCAATCTCCTGCATCCTCGAGTAAATCCCCCATGACCTCCCCACACCCTTTGCACCATTAACAGTCCCAGTCCTACTCCCACATCTCCAAAGGGAAGTGTCACTCATGGAGTAGAACCAGCATCAACATGTTGCTGGAGACAGTGCCATCTACGAGCTCTGGAACCAGTAGCCAACTGAGGAAATTGAAGGAACTGCGGTTGAACCTGGATCTCAGTACTTCGAGTTATGGATTTGTAACCAGTGCAGAGCCACCAAGCCACCCATCTAATCTGGTGGCATTTGTAGGAGGCAGAATGCATTCGCTCAGTGTAACAGCTGCCAATAATCTAGGCTCTAGCACTAACACTACCATAGCTGTGCCTTACAGCTATGGAGCTGTCCCAAGTCATGGTGGGATGAGTGCACATCCCATATTGGTGGGACAGGTGGATTTGGAGGAGTTGCAAGTGCATCTTCTACCTCCTATTCATTACATAGCACACATAGTCTATTCTTTGAGCCCACTCCCTCTGGGAATGAGAAGGAGCGCAATGGTAGTGCCCATGCAGCATTCCCTAAATTTGTTGCAAGGCCATTTGGTATAGGAGTCAGCTTCGAGAATCCAACTCCCAAACCATATCCAACAAATTTCAACAGCCACAGTTTGGGACCTGGTGGACTCAAAGCTCTGAGGCATCTAAGGGAGATGCAAAGTTTTGAAAGTGGCTTGGCTGCTATTCCTACATCTATGTCTGCTTCTGCTTTGCAGCAGCAAGAAAAGATGAAACTGGAAGAGCTGGATCTTGGCAGTGATTTGGGACTGGGTAAAGAAATTGATTTTGGGGAGATGACAGCAGGTGAGAAATGCATGGCAGTGGAGATTGGGAGGGACAGGGAGCTTGAGAGGCAACAGTCAGCTATTAGGTTAAGAGATAGGGATAGAGATGTCATGGCTACACCAGAGGATTGGAGGTCTGGTCCAGAAGAAGATCAGGTTGCACCCTCAGTGGCAGAGGACAACTCTGAGAGTGAAGTTGCAGATCTGCCACCTCATGATGACAGTGCCAAGGCTTCGTCATCATCATCTCATGATCAGAGTCCTAGCTCTTCATCTTTGGCAGTGTCTGTGGCTACAGATAGTGCTTCAGATGTTCTGGCACTTGAATCTTCAGGTCAGGAGGAGGCTCATAGCTTAACAAATGCAATACAAGATCATAGTGAACCATTGACCTCCTCTTCTTCCTCCTCTCCTGCTACATTACAACTTCATTCTGATCAGCAATGCCTTGACCCACTTGCTGCTGTGCTTTCGCAGTACACCACTTATCCTGCGGAAATGTTTGATGTTGTTATGAAGTGCAGTTTTTCCTTATCTCTAACACCTTTTCATCATCTAACCTTCTCATCAATACTTGATCCCTTGTACTGGTTCCCTTATCTCTGACTCACTCTGACTCCTCCTGACTCCTCATAACTTCTTATGACTCAGGATACTCCCACAGTCTTAGTATATATAGTCTAGGTAGATGCTCCATGTATCCCAGTCTTGGTATTAATGTCTTGAATCTACTCTTTTGTCTGTTCTCTGCTTGGTCACTGTCTACTCTCTGTCTCTGTCTCTGTCTCTGTCTCTGTTTCTGTCTGGATTATCTCTGCCTCTCCAGTCTGGTGTTCATCCTACTGATTAGTCTGTCCACCTTGCTGGAGGTAACCTGCCTGAGTGCATTATTTATCTATTCTCCTATCACTCCATCCTGGTGGCCTATACATCCTATGTCTACCATGGTGGAGATCTACTGCCTGAGTGCACCCTTCCTGACAGTGATCAGCTCCCCTTAT